>VZUA01096783.1:20989-33505 GCA_013401035.1 Horornis vulcanius | reverse complement strand
CACAGCCCACAGGGTGCTGAACCTGCCCCAGAGCCCTGCAGAGTGTGTGCAGGCACACCAGGGCAGGGAACAATGCCCAGGAGGATTTTCATCCCCTGGGGAAGGTGGAGAGTGTCCCTTGCTCTTCCAGTGCCCAAGCAATGTCTTTGTTTAGAGCATGGCTCTGATCCCCCCTGCTTTTCATACATTGGTTCATTTGGATTACTCCTGGAAACTTTTTATGGGAAGCTGATCTCCTGTGGAAAGGTTGTCTGAGGAATGCTCCCTAAAGCCTCCTTTGTTTTACTGCCAGTGAGCATCAGTAGCTCCACGCTTTGCTCCATGTCTTTATCCAAGATTTTTTTCCTGTGTAGGGAAACCCACAAAGAGTCTTCACTAGACACCAGCAAGGCTTTAATCACCAACAGTGGTTTTTGTTCTGAGCAGTTGGAGCCTAGATGAGTGCTATCAGTCAAAACTTCTTTCTCCAGGTGCTTCAAAGGAACTTCAAAGTTATTTATTGATGATCTAGAAGATTAACTGATCTTTCAAAACAATATTTATAAGCATCTCTTCATTTACTCCACTCCTGAACTCGTGCATATCCAGGGAATTGTGCTATCCCAGGACTCATTATTCCATTAAGATCATTTCCAGGAATGCTTATTAAGGAATATCTTCCAATATTATCTCAGCTGTCAATCCAAAGGGGAACCAGCTTTTCACATTACTATTTGAAAATGTTCAGGTTCTTTACTTTTCTCTCAGGCTGTTAGGAAATACCAGAGTTTTCAGGAAATACCTGGAAATACCTGTTCCCACTAAATAGCATGTAGCAAAATTTGGTGTTCAACTGAAAAGCACATTACCCTGTGAATGTCCTGTCTGAAGTTCTCTCTGCAGTCCCTGCTCTTAGCCTGCAGAGTTTCTGCTCTTAAAGACAGTGATAGGTAAGGAGAAGGAGATAAGCAGGAGATAATGGTGTCACTGAAAAGGAATCTCATACTCTTTTAATCCTGATAAAAATATTTATTTCAGGGGTTAATACCCAATAAGACCCAGTAAGTAAGCCTATCCTAGTTGCATAATCTAAGAAGGCAAAAGTAATCATGCACAAGATTTTTTTTTTTCTAAATTATATTGGAGTAAATCTTAGTAGAATCCTCACAATATCAAGATATTAAGAAGATACTGGGTGCCCTCTACTTTTATTCTGCTCTCTAAAATCTAATGCTATTCTGAGAAGTTCCTGTATATTGTCATGACATGCCTGAAAAGTCATAAATCCCTTTCAGGGATTGTAATTGTGGGCATCTCTGGCAGTGGGTAACCCCTACTAGGCCTTTCTAAACTTTAATAAATCCAAACAATGGAAAATAGAAAGCTTAAGAAACCACATGTATGTGGTGTCCCAGTTTTCATTACTGATGCAGAAAAAGATTATAGAAATCTTTGGTACTCATTTCCCTTAATTTTTTAAGGACTTTTTTACAAGCTACCTGTCATTTTCAGGACTTTATTTACTCTTAAACAACCTCACCTAGCGTCTACAATAAATTGTGCCTGCCCTTTAAAGCCAAAGCACTAATAAATACAAATTTACCTGATATAACACAAATCAATGACCTAAAATTCCCTGTTTTCACCAATAGGTGGTGGTGCTCGCTGGTTCTTTATCTGTTGCTTCTTCAAACTTCAGTGGCAACTAACCACAAAAACATCTGCATATTTCCAGCATAAAAACAGTTGGGCAGAGGGAACTGGAGATGCTTGGGGCCCGGGTGCCATGGCTGCAGGAGAAATGCAGAGGGATGATGCAGGAAATCCTCTCCAGTCTCTCCAGGCTGCTGAGGGAACAAGCTCCCTCTGGTTTTAGTTGCTGCTGCAGTGGTTTCCAGTGAAGAAAAGCTCTGGGAAGGTTTCCCTGTCACCTGGGCTGTCCCCTGGCAGGCTCTGAGCTGGGGGCAGCAGGAGCTGTGTGCACGGAGTGAGTGCTGAGCCCCAAGCACAAAGAAGGGCTCTGTGAATGGCTGCAGGGATCTGTGACAGCGAGGGCTCCTTCTCCAGGCAGGGAGCAAAATGCAGATCACAGCTGGGGTTAAACCCGAGTGCATCACCCCGAGGGTGAGATTCACCTGCAGAGGGTCAGTTACAGAGCAGGAAGGGCTGCAGTCAAAGGGTGTGGGACACTGAACTGGGGGACATGAGTGACAGAAACCTTGTTCCCCCTTGAATTCCCCCTCAGGTTAGCTTGGCTCATGGCTGCAGCAGAGTTGATTTGGCCAGGAGGGCTCTGAGTATCACAAACATCCTGATGGGGCCACTGGGGCTCAGCTGCAGGCCCTGGCTCACAGTGAGCAGCTCCAGCAAGCCACCAGTTCCTCTAAGAACAATTAAAAGTTGACACACTTCAAATGAACTGGAGAACAAATTAAATCATGCTCAGAGCAAGGACCGTGTTTTTCATTCTGTATAACCTTCATTAGAGCCTGTGATAATGTGACACAAGAATCCTTGATGCTAAATAAAGCATCAGGAGTATGGATGTGTTCATCATCTGATTGTTTCTTTCTTGTGGGGTTTTTCCCCTCTTTTTTTTTTCCTTCTGTTGTCTTTTCCCTGTATCTCTGGTCTATTTCCTTCCCTGTTTTTCCTGTGGTCTGCTCTCACTGCAAGGAATAAGATAACTCATGACTGGCAGCCAGCAGCTTGGAGTGAGAATTCTCATTTGTCACACTCTGCTGCCAGCTGCCAAGTGAGATATGCAAAAACCTTGTTTCAGAAAGTTCCAGTATTGTCAGGTTCTCTTGGCTGCTAATGTCTTTCATTCTAGTATTTTGGAAGGGAAAAAATCTTAGGTAAAATATTTGAGCTTCTCTAGTTTTTCTCTGGAAGAAAGAAAAGAAAAAAAAATAAGGAGAGAAAAGATGGAATTTTATTGAAGAAGAAATTTTAAAAACATCTATTTTAGCTGAGATACTGTTAGGTAACATTTTCAGTGTGCAGATAAACTCTGTGATTGCTGAGGTTCAAACATGCAATTCTCAGTGCCAAAGTATCTGACAACCTGAGCTCATTCCTGACTCCTGGAGTGAGTTTATAGACCCCCTTGCTGGAGGTATTCTGGTTTTTCATTCTATTTTCCATTCTATCACCTTATCTCCTTTAAGGGCTTCCCTTATACCCAGAACTGCCCCCAAAGACTCAGCAGCTTTAAACGTCTTTTAGCCTGTCTATCCCTCCATACTGAGCCAGCCAGATTTGGATTTTGTCTGGTTCTGATGCTGTCTGGAGGGTTTTTTATGGCTTCAGCTTTCTCAAAGATTATTTCCTACCTTTTACACCAACTGTTGCTCTTTTCTGAGTGTTCCTGGGTGAGTGCTGTGTGCATTTGTGCTCTGTCTGACGTGGTGTCCTCGAGTAACCCTGTCCTGTCCTTGAGGAACCACGATGCCACCAGCAAGGGCAGCTCCACTTCTGTTGGAGCACTGAGAAATTCAGGTTTTTCTGGAATTCCAGATTTCTGTGCTGCCAGGCTCTGACCCCCAGGCAAACCCTGCACTGACCTGAGGCTGTGGAACAGCTCCCAAAATTGAGTGACAGCCCTGGGAGTGTGGTGTGGGGTTTGGATAGAAGTGTGGGATAGCACAGGGTGCAAAACTCAGTGTTTAGAGGGTTTAGAATATAATAACATATAGAGCAAGGTGGAGGATTTAGGGCAGAGGTCAGCCCTTCTTTTTCACCTTCTTCTCCATGGTCTGGGTGGGGTTTTGTAATTGGGTAGAAAAATCCGCATTGCAGGCCAGGAATGGTTGGTTATGGGGTTAAAAGTACAAATAATTTAGGTGTTATTTCCTAATTAGACAGTTTGTGCTTAAAAGACTTTGGAAAGAGTTGGATTCAGAGCCATTTTCCACCTTGTTAGCCAGAACTCACAGCTTGTGAGACTGTAGCATAGATAAGAATTAATAAACACCTGAGTCTGAACACAAAACAAAATCTTGAGCATTTAATCCCAGTTCTAACAGCAGAAAAGAAGATAAAACCCCCCCACACTTCAGGATTTCAGTGCTGGCATGGCCCATTTCACAACCCACTCGGAAGCATCCTGAGGTCTCAGTGATTTTGGTGTGCCCTGGAGTGATTCCTGACATCACTCTGCTCATCACAACCACCTGCTGCTCAAAACTAACCCATGAATTATAAATCCTATTAAAAAATCCTATAAATCCTATACAAATCTTCCTCAGATCTTGGAATATATTTGATAGAAGGCTAAAGATACTTGGACTAGCTATTAAAAATAATGAGGGTAACCTTTGGTTGCTGATCTGAAGAGGAGATCACATTTTGATAGACTCATTTCTGGAGATACACCTTCTGAACTTCCTGAGAGTCCCTTTTCAGTTAGAACAGAACCCTGTTGTTCTCTGTAATTTCTTCAAGGGGGTCATCTGTGTTATGGTTCCTAACATTGCCCCCCTTACATCCATTTCTTATTGTTAATTTAATTTTTTGTGTCTCTACAATGAGCTTCTGTACCTGGCACAATTGTTTTGGGGAGTTATAACATTTTTCCCCTGATGGATTTCCTTTCATGTGCATCCCACTTTAGATTTTCTTCTGGTAGAGGCATCTGTCAGAGATCAAAGGGAGGATTAGTTCTCTGTGCTTCTGCAGATAAGGATATTTCATGGGGGAAAAGTATTTTATTTACTTATGGCTGAAAAGTAGCAAATGATAAACTTGTAATAGCTTTATTAAAATTCTGCCTTTAGGATGAATGATCAGTTTCCCAGTTCATTACCAAATGAGCCATTGCAATGGACAAATAAACTTGGGCTCCTAGAAGCTTTCTGAGTCCTCTTATATTGTTCAGTGGGACTTGTTTCTATTTATATTAAAATGTTTTCTTGTCTCCTTTTTATGAAATAATTCCAGAGGTGAAAACTAGGACCAAAGAAGTGGTTCTTGATTATTTGAAAGGGACTGAGAAGGAAAGATGGTGCTTTATGTTCACAGCCACGTTGGAATAAAACAGGTTTGAGTGTTCCCTGCCTCAACACCACTGAAAAAAAAAGGAAAAAAAAACCCAAAAAAACAGTCAACAGCCAACACATTTATGGGAACAGGCCTTACGCCCTAATGTGACAATTTGTAAGAGAATTGCAGAATTTTGCAAGTTCATTGCACCTGTGAGCAGCTATAGGAGCAATGCCAGGAGCATTTCAAATCACTTCAAAGGAAAGTGGTTCAAGGAAAATTAGAGGAGACTAAAGTGGTGCCTGACATCAGGTGGTGTATTGTAAGAGAAATGGATTCAGGAGCAGCAGAATTTGGAATATAGCTGTAATTGCCAACACAGGCAGGTATTTCATCCCAGAACCCAGGTTGTCTCTTTTACCTTAAATCCTCATCTCTTGAATTTCTGTGAACATCTTTTTAGATGTTCAACCTAGCAAATAACACTGCTGTGACAAGCTAATCACCCTGCTTATGATAAAAACAAACTTTGAATCTGCAATATGTTTCAAAATATTTGAAAAGAATTCTTGTTCTGAAGTGTTGACCTTTAAAACTCTTGGGTGTTTACGAAGCTGGTCTCACACCTTCGTTGTGACCTGACCTGGAAACTCAGCAGGACTGGCAGATCTGAAGCCTCAAATACAATATTATGTTCCTTCTGCTGGAATAGAAATAATTTTCTCTTCCCAGCAGCAACAACGAAACAGGCAGAGAAAGTATTTCTGTTTCAAGAGTACTCCAGGGTGGTTTGAGCTGTTCCCTCCCTCTGTCTGGTACAAACAGCAGCCAGGGTTCAGCAGGGGGGTGGGAGCTGCAGGCTGAGGTGTCTCAGCAATGCCCCAAGGTCTGGGCAGGCAGGGAGGAGGGATGCTGGCTCCTGGCTGCAATTCAGTCAGTTTTCAATGCAGTTCTTGTTTACTGGCTGCTGGTGCCACGTAGCTGCTTCCCAGGTCTGCAGAGACAAGGTGTGCAGCTATTTAAATCCAGCAAAGGCACGGGGTTATGTTGTGAACAATACAGAACCAGAAGTGATCGCTTCTCTCAGGCTGTTCCATTCTCCCTTTGATGAACACTTCGCTGTGATGTGCAGCGTGCACCTCTGAACAGTTGCTGGAGCTTGTTTGGAAAGCCTCTTGATGTTTGTGGTGTTAATAGATTCTGCCCTCGTGTTCAGTAACTCTGCATTTTAAAACCTGACCCTCCGCAGGGCACAAGTCACTCAGGAATTTTGTACTGGTAAATGTCAAAGTTCTGGGCATTATTCACAGTTTGTGTATGGTTTCCTCACAGAAAGTAGCTAAATTTGACTGTGCTGCTCAATGACTTTGAGGATAGAATGTCATTTTGTACATCTGGTGTTCTGTTTAATTGTCATCGGGCTTTGGTTTCCAACGAGATAATTGGTGAGCTGTCTTTGGTGCTTTGAAAAATAAGTTGTCTTCAAATCTATTAATGTTGTTCAAATATGTACTTTTCAGAAAGCGTGTTTTCTGTCATGAGGCTTCAGTGGTGCAGAGCAATTTAAGAGTTTATCAGGCTGTTATTGTCACAGATGAGAAAACAAAGTGTTGCAGATAAAAGTCTCAGGAACGTGACTCGTCTTGATCACGGTGGAAATTGAGCAGCCTATTTCATCCCTGCTCCGGAAATTAAACTAATAGACAGAGCAGATGAGCACGAGGCTGCTTTTTGACCTCTTTCCTGACTATCCCAGAAGAGCAAATGCAAGGATTAGTTCTCAGTACCTGCTTTACTTAAAGGCCTTCCTCTGCACAGATTGCCCAGTAAAACGGGGGAGTATTCAGCAGGAGAGCAAACTGTAGCACTTCTTAGAAGGAAATGCAGTACTATAAACACTCTAGAACCAAATTTCCATCAACAAATAATGCACACAAACAACAACATGGGAAGGGATGAGATGCCTGAGTGCTCCTTATCTTTCCTCAAAAGCAGAAAAAGTGCAAAGCCTTGATGGAACAGCTCAAGAGATGCAGGAGATGAATCTTGTCCATTGACAATCCATTGAGTGCAGGGTTTTCTTCATCCTTTGCAATTTCCTTGGACAAACACAGAGAAAATGTTGGTGTGTAGGTCTGGATGTCCTCCTGCTGTCCCTGGTACATCCTGGCTGTGTGAGGGTGTGTGTCCCACCCATTACAACCTCTCAATTCAGCATCAGGGCACATTCCAGACACCTTTCTGTAAATTGCCCAGCTCTGTAGGGATTCCTGGACACAACTGCCCTGAGTTTCTCTGCTGAACTGTGTAGGGATTCCTGGACACACCTGCTCTGAGTTTCTCTGCTGAACTGTGTAGGGATTCCTGGACACACCTGCTCTGAGTTTCTCTGCTGAACTGTGTAGGGATTCCTGGACACACCTGCTCTGAGTTTCTCTGCTGAACTGTGTAGGGATTCCTGGACACACCTGCTCTGAGTTTCTCTGCTGAACTGTGTAGGGATTCCTGGACACACCTGCTCTGAGTTTCTCTGCTGAACTGTGTAGGGATTCCTGGACACACCTGCTCTGAGTTTCTCTGCTGAACTGTGTAGGGATTCCTGGACACACCTGCTCTGAGTTTCTCTGCTGAACTGTGTAGGGATTCCTGGACACACCTGCTCTGAGTTTCTCTGCTGAACTGTGTAGGGATTCCTGGACACACCTGCTCTGAGTTTCTCTGCTGAACTGTGTAGGGATTCCTGGACACACCTGCTCTGAGTTTCTCTGCTGAACTGTGTAGGGATTCCTGGACACACCTGCTCTGAGTTTCTCTGCTGAACTGTGTAGGGATTCCTGGACACACCTGCTCTGAGTTTCTCTGCTGAACTGTGTAGGGATTCCTGGACACACCTGCTCTGAGTTTCTCTGCTGAACTGTGTCCCCGTGGCCGTGTGCCCCCCGGGAGCAGTTTGGCCCTGGCAGGTGGGCCAGCTCCCAGCCCTGCAGGGTGGATTTCCCTGTCATTCCCTGCACACAAAGCCTGCCATTTACCTGGGGGCTCTGTTAGGCTGCAGGATCCCGGGGGTTCCTGTCAGATCCCTGCTCCCTGCAGAGATGCAGCCCCATTTTTCACTGAGGGCTGATCCTGGGTCACCAGCCCCTACCATTTGTGACCTGACACTGCTGAAAAGGTCCTGAGGAGAAAGGGAAAGGGAAAAGACTGACTCGAAGGACAGAGGGGTTTTTTGACAGTAGTAGATTGGCATGATAACAACTAGAATCGTCTTTATGCTGAGCTGAAGGTATAGAACATGTATTTTTTTCCCCTTAAAGTTGCTGGATAATTCTCACTTTTATAATAGATTTTTGTAACCAGAGCAGTGCAAATGAATCTGAGGAATGGTGCTGCCTTTGAGTGCAGGGATGTGCTGTGTAAGGACTTGCCTCCAGACCCGTTCACATAACATTTGTACTGAAAAGCAGCTATTAGAACTTCATTTCTCAGCAACAAATAGATTTATCACAACCTAGGAAAAAATATTCATCTTCGGTAATGAAAGTGTTATTAAAATACATTGTTTTGATGCATTCTCTGTCCTAATTTATAGCTTGAGACATTCCAGTGTTCCTTGTGCTAAAACACTTTTGGCACCCTTAGTTATTACACATAAACCAATTAATTAAGTGAACATGTGTGTGGAGTGTACATTACATGTGTTGTCCAAGACTTAAAGAATAAATTACTTTAAAGATAAAAAACCAATCACATCTGAAAAGAGAATTCTACTGAAAACATGTTGCTTGCATTATTTGAGATTAGAAGTGTGTCTGTAGATTTTTTTTCTCCTCTTGTGACCTAATTAGAATACAGCAGAGCTGGAGACATTGCAAGTGGTGAGAACAGAATTATAACAGCATCCATGTATAGGAAACAAATTGCATTTATTTCTTTGCTTCTAAGAGATGCACAGAGGCAAAGAAAAGCCACAGGTTTTTTTTTTATTTCATGGCACAACTGTGTTAAATTCTTTTTAAACAAAGAAGCAAAGCCCTGTGGCTGTTGAAGGCCGGGTTATGGGGCAATCATACCCAGATATTATGTGAAAATTCTTAATTGTCTGGTAAAGTCTGTATTCTCTGAAGAACAGTAGCTGTAGCTCAGGCTGTATGTGTTTCATTTTAAAAATACATGTAGAAAAATGATTTGCCTAATGGTTGGATTTCCTTTATAAATATGCCTCTTTATAAAAATATCTCCTGGCTCAGCAAATTTGTTGAGTATTTTCCAGTATTTTAAGGTAGTACTGCAAAATACCTGAGGAAACAGATCATTACAAAATCTAATTCCTCGTACTCAGCACTGAATCAGGACTAAATTTATTTTACGTGACAGAAGCAGAGTGAATATCGCCATGTCCTTGAAATCCAGCATGGTTTTAATTGGATTCTATCCTTTTCTAATGCTACTGTGGAACACAATTTAAATCTTTGGGATTGAATTTATATGACAGGCTGCCATTCTCACTAAAGTGCTGCATCATTTTAATTTATTTATTTTGCTTTTATGTTTCTTGACAAGTAATAAAGCATTAGGCCCTTAGTGGCCAAGGTCTTGATGCTTTTTTTTTTTTTTTCTGCAGTCCTTACATTTCAGAACCCTTTTGCTGACACATGGCAAAGTGCAACAACATTCATTAAAAAAAAAAAAAAAGGACAACTGTTCTTAAGCTCAGCAAGAATTCTACTGAGATACAATTTAAGATAAGGAAAGCTTCATTTATGTAATAAAAAAATAACCCCTAGTAAATGAGGTTTGTAATGCATTATCTCCTCAGCCTTCCACTGGGCCCATAATTATGTGGAATATCTAATGTACTCTAATAATCAGATTTTAACTTGATAGTCCCTTCACTTTATACACAGGCTGAAACACTGCAGCCCAGTAGATTAGAAAATAAAGATACTGATTGCTGAACTGTAATAAGTGCATGATGCTGTGAAGGTGTAAAAGCATGATGTGCAAAATCTGAAAATAAATTAAAATGTTGGGAAACTTTGAAAAGAGGGTCACATCTTTCCTTATGGCATTATTGTGGTTCCTTGTCACAGCCACTTCTGCTGCCAATAAGAAGGTAAATAAATCATTCCTAGGTTAATGAGCCTATTATTAAAAATTAAATAAAATTAAATATGGACACATTGGGAAAATAGAATTGCTAAAAATCAAATTTTAAATGCTTCTTATTTGGAGAGTATGAGACTTCAAAAATCTTATGTTCTAGGTAGCAAGCCTACTCTGATTTCCAGAGTACCAGAATCTGGTTTGCTAATGACAGAAACTTGCACAAAGAATGTTAAGCTGATGACTTTATGAAGTAAAATATCATTTTCAGTCTTAAAATGAAGAAAAATAAGGAAGTGACCATTTGTAGAACGCTGCAGCTGAAACAATTTTAAATTTCTTTAGCCCTGTATTACTTCCTTGCTCATTTACTTATAAATAAGTTTATTTAGAGGTAAATAGTTGCATGGACAGTGTAGGAGAGGCAAACTACTCCTTGTTGGTGTCTGAAGGCAAACAGGAGCACTGGGATCTGCATAAAATAATATTTTGGTTATGCTTAGGAAAGAACAACATTCAAGGTAGTGTTGAAAAGTAGGTGGATGTGCCTCAATTTATAAATTCCTAGGGACACAAGCATGAATACTCTCTTGCTGCAGTATCATTAGATAATTCTAGTGAATTCTTAGCAAGTCCTGGTGATGGCTCTTCCACAGGTCCTGCCACGTCCTGATGTGAAGGAGCTGATTTGGGCTCTGACTGCTAAAGTCAGAATGTCAAATGTCTGTGCTCAGTTAGTGCAAGGAGGTTATTTTCCTCTATTTGCACTGCCACCAGTGCAAGGAGGTTATTTGCCTTTATTTACACTGCCATCAGTGCAAATCAGTGCAAGGAGGTTATTTTCCTTTATTTGCACTGCCATCAGTGCAAGGAGGTTATTTGCCTTTATTTGCACTGCCATTAGCACCCTAAAGTCAGCTTTGGTTGAGGTAATTGGGAAAGCATTTGCCTGTTGTTTAGGGCAGCAGTGGTGTTGAGGAGGTTTCACAGAGCTTAGGGTCCGAGTTTCTGTGTATTTGAAATTTCTGTGTATTTGTAATTGAAATTTCTGTGTATTTGAGCAATTTCTCCCTGAAGAAGCAGCATTTCACTCTTTGCCCTGAAAAACAAAGCTTGAAGAAACCATCAGAGGTCTGTTGGCTGTTTGAGATAATTACACAGAAGCCTAAGATTTATGCTGGTATTTTCTCAGGAAATCATCAAAACCTTATGTGTGTCTTGGCTTTGATGGAATTATTTAATATCAGCAACATATTACAGTACAGTAAATATTTTATACTTCCCAGAGAAATAAATGTATTGTAACTTGTGACACACAAACCAACTCTGCACGACCCCTTTGTCAGACCTACACTAACATAAAAAATAAACTCCTTAACAGATGCTCCATTGCTAATCTCGGGGGTTTATTGCTGCTGCACATTTTTATGAAGACATTAATTTTCCAGAAGTATTCTTCCTGGAGTATTCTGAAGTATCTTCAGAAATTAGCAGTTATCAGTGTCACACATTGCTCTGCCTGATCTACGGCCCAATTTCACTCTGATTTTTCTTGAGGACTCTTTTTGATTTGCCTGAACCTGATGTATACTTTTGGGGATTAGCAGAAAATTATTTGTGTGTAACTTAGACTTGCATACTGGACTAATAATGCTATTTATTTCGTTTGTGTGTTAGTGCTGCAAAGAGATTATGGAAGATAACACTTCTAAAATTATAGTGGGTTAGGCCAGGCCATTACTTAAAAAAAAAGCTTTTTCCAATTCTAATTTTAAGGTATTGGCTTCCCTAAATGGAGGTTTTGTAGGAAGACTATTACTATTATTTATTATTATTAGTTATATTAGTTTTGGCAAAAAAAAAGAGGATATTTCACAATCCATATGTCAAAATGGTTTATACATAAAAACATTTATTTAACTGATTGGGGCTGAATCTTTGCTTGTGGGGACAGAGAGTAGCTCAGGAGGTTGTGCTCCACATGAAGGTCTGAAGAAGCAAAGCTCGAGCTTGTTCTAACTCTGTCTGTGTGATCCTGAGTGCCTTTGTGGCAGAAATCTCAAAGTCAGGCTGTCAAGACTGTGAAATCCAGATTTGGCTTTGTCTCGTTCTTCCTCTACTAACATTTCCTGGAAATTCATCTGTTGTCAGCTCGGATACACCCTGTTCTCCTTCTTCTTTCTGTAGCTATTATTTCTAATAAGGAAACAGAATGGAAGGCTTTGGATAGAAGCACCAAAGGCGAGTTTGTAATTGAGGCTGGACTCCAAGAGCTCAGCAGTCAGACACAGTCAGGCCTTGTGGCTTTTGCTCCCTGTTGACTCTTAAGTTATTCTTGGTAGAAAAATAAAATTATTTTCTAAATCTATTATGCCTTCAGTTGCATGATAGGTGAAGTTTGATATATTGATCATATGAACTGATTTTCTGAATGAACTGTATTTATCAGGG
>VZUA01096778.1:0-12454 GCA_013401035.1 Horornis vulcanius | reverse complement strand
AGACTCTTATGGTGACATACATGGTTCTATCTTTTTCCAGTCCATTTTCCTTTCCTTCTTCCAAGTCAGTTCAGAAAAAGGTCTCCAGGAATTTTTTTTTGCTGAGTCCCCCTCCCAATAGGAAGAAGACTTTCTGCAAGCCTCCTGACTCCTGTTTGCTCAGAGAGAGACCAGGAGATTTAGTCAGAAAAGCTGGTGTGGTTGGAGGGCAGCCAAGCAAACAGACACTCACACAACTCAGTGCTGCTGATAGAGTGAGACTCTGCTAGAAGTGACTCAGAGGAATTGGCTAATACGTCCTGCAGCTACAAAGAGGTGCTCAGAGCAGAATGTTGTTGTCAGCAGAATGTCTGATGATGCAGTAGGTAAACTTGTTTTTAATGGAAACTGGGAAGTAAGGCTTGGAAAAATGTCAGGGGCAGCCTTGTAGGTAGAAATTGAATGCTGTATTCTTGGATGTTTGCAAGACTGTAATGATTATTTAAGAGAGTAGAAAGTTAATTTGTTAATTAAATGTTCTGTCATCTTGCTCCTCAGTGCCAGCTTGTCTGAGTCACCACTTATCAGTCCAGCCTTCCTTCCTACAAGTGTCACAAGCTTAAATTTTTACCACAGCTTGATCTGCATGTACTGGAAGCTGCACTCTGCTCGTTTAAACCTGTGCAAATATAAATGTTGCCTGCTGTGCACCCAGTGTGGTTTAAATAACCTCTTTTATGGGAGACGTCAAAACTGGCTTGGATTTTCTTCTGGGAACAACTGCTGATGGCACTGCAGAAACACTTTTTGGTTGTACCAATGGACAAGCAGAAAAGGAGAATGTTGGCAGAGTTTGAAGGGTCTTTGGGAGCACCGGAGAGGACAACTGCTGCAGTGTGAAGCAGAGAAATGGCACATCACAAGTGCCTGTAGTGCAGTGTCGACATTTCCTTCTTTTTTTGCATCCTTGCCCTGGAGTTGGGGGTTTTGCCAGGCATCAGTGCAGTCCCACGCAGCTGCAGCCTCTTCACAGCCAAGTTTTCAGTGGAGATCCCAGCAGGGAAAGCTTATGGGAGGCTCAAAAATGTAACTCGGAGCAGTGAGAAAATCCATGAAGCATCTGTCATGCCGCCTCTTGCCTGGACAAATGTCTGGTTTTAAATCTCTCTGGGAGGTTGTCTGTTTGGGGCTGAGCTCTCCCGCCCTGGGGTGCTTTCAGGAGGGATCTCTGGCTCAAAGTTGCTCCTTGCTCGTGCAGCAGACCAGAAAGGAGCTTTTTGCTTCTGAAGCTGCATTAGCCAAGAGGCTTTTGCAGAAGGATGCTGAGGAGACCTTCCCCTTCCAGTGGCCATCAGAGTGGGAGTTGGGCACCTCACTGCCCTCCAAAGATGCCATCACCACTGTAAGAATGCTCTTGCTTTGCTGCTCTCAGCAGCTTGTGGCCTCTCACAAAAGCAAAATCAAAATCCTGCTTGTTTGCCTCTCTGGCATTAGGTGAGGTGTTAGTTAAGTGTGTGCACTGCTGATTTACAGCCCCTGCAAGTGCATCTGCAAAAGAGGCCACGTAATTTTGCTAAGTTTGTGCATAGCTACCCCAGTCAAAGGCTCACAGTTTCTTCCAGACAAGATAGTGAGCCTCCTGTCCTGCAGGCTTTTCAGTAATGCCTCCAAGGGCACATTTCACTGGGACAAAATGGCTCTTTGTGATAAATACAGTGACAGTGCTATTACTACTCAGTAAATTAGGTCTTGAGTCTGAAATGAAGCTATTTGGACTTTTTAACATTATTAATAGGAGAGATTCAAAGGCTCTTTCCCTCTTTTCTTTTTCTGCTATTTCCCTCCTTACTTTTCCGTCTTTGCTTTTACATCTGAAATGATTTAAAATTGCCACAGATGGACCTTCTGGGCAGAATTATCCAGCTCTGGGCAGCATAAAGAATACCTCCTTGTTCTTGTGCCCATTAGTCTAATGGGAGTGAGGAGTGAAACTCTTTGCCAGGTTTTGCAAATGTACCTCTGTGCCTATTTATTTTGTGTCCTGTAGAGTCTTTACCCTCCATGGGTGTCTTCTGCTTATGCAGGGACAGCTCTCGGGCCCAGCTGAGGTCTTGTGTGTTCAAACCTGGACTGGGAAAGCCCCTCTGCCTTGCAGAGTCACTGAAACAAGTGTGCAGCAAAGAGCTCCTGAAGGAGCTGTGTTGCAATTTCTTCTCTGCACACGATGCCCAGAGTGAGCCAGCTGGGATGCTGTGTAGGGGAAGGCTGGGATGCTGTGCAGGGGAAGGCTGGGATGCTGTGCAGGGGAAGGCTGGTTTTCTGTGGATGAATCAGAGGCTGGGTTTTATGGTCACTTCTTTGCTCCCATCCTCCTCTGGATGTGTGACTGCTGCTGATTCCCAGTGTGCACAGGCCGTTCTCTAGGGCTTTATTACCCTCAGTTTATGGAAATGCTTGTTGAAATGTGGACCTTGACAAGATTTCATTAAGTACTAGTACCTGAAGCACCAAAATATTAAATTATTCTCAAAATAATGTTTGAATCATTAAAATAAAAGCAGAAAAGAACTTCTATAGAAGACCTAAGGTTAAACAGGTGAGAAATCCAATAGTACAGCTAAGGAGAAGGAAAAAATTAGTTGTCCTGGTTTTCCTTCTTTTGTAAGAAATTGGATTTTGCAAAAGATGAATTGCTTACTAGCAATTTCTGTTGACTTAGAGAGCCTCAGACAGCAATTGTGCAACTGCTGATGCCTCTGTTTTGCTGGTTTTTAGGAGAATCCCTGAATGCAGCAGGTGACTGTCGCAAGGCATTGAGCTCATCTATGGAGAGACACAGCAGTGCCCCTGCACAGGTTCTTGCCCTCAGCATTAAATTTTTTTGGAAAATGTAGCTCCTTGATTGTGGTGAGAGAAGGACTGACTGCCTTAGGAAGCTGCATAAATGTCTAGATGGAAAGTACAATTTATTGTCAGTGCACTTCTCTGCAAAACCATAGTCCCTGGCATAATTTGTCCTTAAATGACTAGAGCCATTAACTTTAATGGCTTGCATAATCAAGCTCTCACATTGCCCTACCTCACACTGCATTTTAGTTTGCTTCTTGTTCTCCTGCAAGCCTATGAAGAACGGTGTGTGCTGAATGACAGACACAAGTGCACAGGCTCCACTTCTCTTGGCCATTTGGACACCTAAGAAGCAAGGATGGCGGGCTCATTAATTTACCCTAGACAACCTCTGGAAGCATGTTTTACACTAGAAGTAATGTCAGGGTTCATATTTCTGTTCTCAGGCACTGTCAGCATCAGTAAGAAACAAGGGTTGAGACCAGTAAAGGATTTGTGCAATGTGCACCCAGCACTGGGGAATAATGGGAGCCTTGGCCTTAGTCCAGGTGAAATGTGACCCAGTAAACTTCTTAAAAGACCATTCAATCATTCTCTTTATTATGCTGGAGCATACAGGCTGCGTACAGGATGAATGGCATTTTCATAACTGCTGCCAAAGGAAACATTTTCTGTGCTGTGTATAGTAATTTTCTCTGCTTTGGAGTCTGGGCTGGCAGCAAAAGAGGGCTGCTCCTCACCTCCTCACAGGGGTAATGGTGCACCTTGAACTGAACCCTTCACCAGTGATTTAATTCCATCGAGCCTAAGCACAGCTTCATTGGTCTGTGTCTTTGCAGAGGAATCCACTGCCTTTCTGTAGTCATATAGATCAGCAGTGAAATAATAGAGGAGAAGAAAGTTCTGTGTTTTTCTACAGCACAGACCATGGCTGTCTGGATGGGAAGAGCAGTGAGGTTGCTTGGCTGGAGGTGCACTGAGATACCCAGGCACCTGAGAGCTGTGGGCTGCTCTGGTAGGAGGGCTGGAGCGTACAGCTCCTGCAGGCTCCTTCCCAAAAAAATCCTCAATAACAACAGAAATAGCACAGTGTCTCCAGGTGGGGTTTTTAATGCTTCTGGCCTTTTCCTCTAGCCTTTGCCCTTCTCTGTGGTTTATTGCTTTCCCAAAATAGGTTTCCTGGGAAAAAAAAAATTTCCACTAGATTCACTCTGAAGCAAGAGTGACAAGCTGTTTATTTATTTAATTGGTTTTACGTTCCAACCAATAAATTAATCCTCTCTGTGTTTGATTTTTGAGCAAGCAAAGCTAAAAGAAGGGGGAATGCATACCAGAGATGTGGGGTTTTCTTTTTCATGTTTTATCAGCTCTTTCTTTAAATAAAAAGCTTAATTAAGCCTGTGTTTCTCATTACAGTCTGTGTAAATGTGGCACCTAGAGAACGTGAACTGGGCTTGAGAACAGTTCTCTGTTCCTGTGCAACCCAACATTTTCTTTAAAAGAACAATTTCTGCNTGTTATCCCAGTGTATTTATCTTTTGCCTCTTCATACACGACTCTTGGAGGTTTTCCTGGCATTCTGACAGCCTGAGCTTCCCCAGCACTGCGACTGTGTTTTTCTCACAAGCTTCTGAAACTGTATTAGATTTGATTTTTTTTCTTACTTTTTGTATCTACATTTGGTTTTTATCCATCATAAGCCACAGTGCTCACAGTTGTGTGTACAACCCATCTGCACACAAAACAAGAATGAAAGATGCAGAGTTCATTAGTCAGATGTGGTGAATGGCTTGAAATGTTTAATTAAAGAAAAAACACAAAAGGCCCAGTGAATCAGATGTTCAGAATAATAGAGGTGGGGAAAAAAACCTTCATGAATAATCTGCTATTTTAATACAGGGTCCCTTATTTGCCCACAGTTAGTTAGTTCCCACCCACTTTTTATTTCTTACAGAAATTCTGCTATGCTAATTCTTTTGCCTTGATGTTAGGTATTTTGCCCTTAATCTATTTTAAAGCTAAACATTGCTGAATGTAATGCCCATATATTTCCTGGCAATGGCATGGTCATTTTGTCTTAGAACTGAAGCTTTGGAAAAGTCTCTCCCCACTTAGGATGAGTCTGTTCCCCACTTAATTCTTATTACCTAGCTTGCAAAACCAGTGACATCCTTGCTAATCAGCCCATGTGAGATTAAAAAAAAGACAAACTCCACAAAAAAAAAATCCCACAAAGAAAAAAACAAGTGCTTTATGTCTCTTGTCGTTGCTGTTAAATTTGGGTGTATTTTTAAACCTTTCCTGGCAATTCATGCATCTTGTGAGCTCCTCATCAGTGGTGAAGCTGAACAGAATAGAGGTTATTTCAGCTAATTACAGGGTGACGTTATAGCTAGAAATGGAGGATGAGGAATGAACAAGCACTTGGAGTGCTCTGCCCATATTCCGTTCTGTGCAGGCATGTTAATAGCTGTATCTGTTAGTATATTTTTAAGGCTGTGTTCAGTCTCAATAGGGTGATGTTTGTCTGTGGGCCTCCCTCTCAGTCTGTTTGTGCCCAGTGTATTTGTGACAATGCCTGCACTGTCTCTGTGCCCTGAGCCGAATGGATGGCTTGTGAAGGGGACTGAGATGTTAGACTGGGCTGTCAGTGATGCTCTTCATTTGTATTCTGCTCAGGGGGCCAAGCCACCCAGGAGGAGACGTGCCAGAGTGCTTTCCTTACGAGAGCCCCTGCCCTCTTTAATTTTCCTTTGCACTTCTGTACCCCAGTGAACCTTTTCTCTTTCAAGGTGTAACTATTTCTGCTGCACAGAGCTTGGCTTTAGCTAATGAAACAGATAGAATGTGCAGTACCTACAAACCACAGAGTTGTTTGGGGCTGGTTTATTTTTGGCTATGAAATGTTGCATTAGGGAACAGAGAGCAGCATTGAGGGCATCTGGTGCCTGCCCTCTCCCAGGCTGAGAGGGGGGTTTCTTGTGGGCAGAGAAATGTGAAGTACATTGTGGGAGTATGGCCTGTGCAGAGCTGCCTGTGAAGCAATAGCCAGCTCAGCTTTTTAGGGAATGGCACATGCTCTTGGAAACCCATGAGCGAGAAGCTCCCAAAGTGCTGTTGTTTTAAACCCAAAACACTGGGTTTGCCCTAAATCTAAAAGGCTGCTCGTTTGAGACCTGACATGCTAATGCGGCGTGTTTCTCCTAAAATGGTGCAGTGATGCATCCTCAGTGCTGAGGGGATGTACAGATGAGTGCAGTGTCCTCACCTGCTCTGCCAGTGAGACAGTGGCAGCCTTTGGGGAGAAGGAGGGATGTTTTAACAATATGAGGGTAATTTTGTTACTGAATTCATGAGTGCCTTCCTGTTCAAAACCTTCTTTCGGAGTTTGCTTGGTGGTTTTCTGGGAAGAGAAGGGTGCTGGTTTTACATCCTGTCATTTCACATCCTTCCTTGCTTTAACTGCAGCAGTTTCCAAGTCTGTTGTGCCATGGTCCTGTTCTTGGGACTGCTGATGCAGCACATCCCCATGGCAGAAGAAACCAGCACCCCTGAGCAATTCCTTGTGCACCACACTGACAGCCAGGCTACTCCAGTTCCTCTCCTGGCAGCCAGTGATTAATGTAAAGTTCAACAGCACCAACTTTCATCTTCTGCCACGTGACTTGTCCCCACCAGCGAAAGAAAGGTCTGACTGTTCTGCTGTGGGCTGCAGTCTGTGTTGCTGTCCACATGCTGGTGTGACTTTTCTCTCCTCCATCCTTCCTGCAGTTTCCTTTTGCCATCTGCCCTTGGAGACTCCTGTGTAAAGGTGAGATCAAACAGTTACCCTGAAAGGAAATGCAGAACAGAGAAAAGGCAGTTTTGGTGAGGATTACAGGTCATATGTCAGGTCGAATCAGTCCCTGATGGAGACAGCAAAGAAAATGTAACAGTGCAAGAGCAAACGTGGTTTCGCTGAGGAAAGGTTCGTGGGTGGTTTTGATTGCTTCAGGGTCATGTGCATGGCTGCCTACAAACCCTCTCTGCACTTAAACTCATGTGGTGCCAAACTCTTTCAAGTGAGGAAAATGAAGATCAGGAGGAGGTTGCTGGACACTGGCCAGGGCGAGTGCCTGACCATTTGTGTGAGCCAAGTCAGGAACAGGACAAAGCAGCTCCTTGGTGTCCCAGGGAGTGCCATGACATGAATGAAGGTGCCCATTTCTTGTACTGTACTATTATTTTCCTCTGAGCCTCCCATTGTCTGCCCGCTTGTCCTGGAAGACAAAGATCTAATTCTAGATTTAGACAGTCACAGGTAGAATCACGGTCAGTTGCAAACTCCTGTCTATATTCCTAAAGAAAACTGTTTTCTCCATCCCATTTCCCTGGGTTTTTTTGTATATGCTGGAAGCAAAGTCTTGCTTTTTCATGAGTTTCATCAGCTTTTGGTTTGGTGGGCACCGCAGAAGACTGTCTATGTTGCTGCCAGTATTAGGAAAAGAGGAAATTCTTCTACTTGAGGAACATTTTGGATGAAGGCCTGGTAACCAAAAGAAAGTGCAAACAAATTGAACTGTATCCTGAAGCCATGCTGAACCAACACACGTGACGGCAGAGCAAGTCCTTATCTTCCTGGCCTATGAATGAATAAAAGTGACTCCTAATTTCAAAACAAAGAGAAAAGTAACAGAAAACCAGTTATTTATTGTATTCTCATAGGAATGTGGATCCTGTATGCAGAGCTAGAATCACTATGCACTAAACCCTGTTACCTTTTTTCCTTCATCCCTGATGGATGCAGGGAAGTAAACTGAAAGGAAGCAACATCACAGCAAGTGAAGCAAGGCAGAAATAGCAGCCGGGCCTGTTTGGTGCCTAATGTATTTGGAACTGAGTATCAGAAAGAGAGGTCCCAGCATCCTCTGAACAGAGTGGGGTGATCTGCTGAAGTCCCAAAGCACTGTTGTTCCCCTGCATTACACATTTGTTCTTGTCGCAACAATCACCATGTCAGTGGAATTTTCTTACATAATTAGGAGGAATGTGATCACCTTCAACCCTGAGAGCAAGCAGCAATTCCCATTCATGTGTGCACTGCATACCAAGGGAAAGAGGAATACAATGGATTTTGTGTCTAAGCAGAACACAGTCTGCAACTGGAAATGCCACTTCTTGTGAAGCAATTTTATGTGCTGGTGACTGGACATTTTTCATTTGAAATTAAATTCCTCTTTGCCCTGCTGCATATTGGGGTTTGGATTGATGAGTAATTTCTCACAAATCTGTGCATCATCTCTATTTTGCATCTTCCCTTTCTGCTGCTCCCAACACTGCAAATTGATGGCAAGAAGAGAGCATGACTCAAATTGTTATTTGTTAAGCTTCTGGTTTTCTCTCATACAGGATTTTTTCTATTTGAAAGTTAATCTTTCAACCATAACTAGACCTGTGCAAAATTATAAATAAATGGAGGAATCACCCTGTCCCAGCAACAGGCCAGCAAATATAGTCTGTGGTACTGCCTGAATAAAGCCTGTGAATTAACTATATTTTAATCAAGTGGAGTGGGTAGCTTGGGTTTGCTCTGAGGCAAGTGTTTGAGTAAAGGATCAGCTTTCTGTTTTCCAATATTTTCAGCAAGCTTAGGAAGACATTCTGGAATTAAACAGGCAACCTTCCCCAAAATGCTGTCCTGACTGCAGGCTTTCTAGATCCTGAAGCGTGATCTCACTGCCTCTTTCTCATACTTCCACTTCTGACTAGACTGAGCCTCTGATGCAGATGTCAGCATGTTCCCAATTATTATGGCAATGTCCTTGAGTGGAGCCATCTCCAGTCAGAAAAATCTGTAGAGTTGAATATAGCAAAGTGCTATTTCAACTCAAGTTTGGCTTTCTTCCAGCTGACATAGCATTTGTTCCCAAAGTCAATTCCAGGACAATTTTTTTTTCCTTTTCTCTTTTTTCTCCTTTCTCTGTTCCTTCTCCCAAAAGCCATTTCAGGGAAGAGAAGTCACACAAGTTGTATTGACATCTGAAAGATGCAGCTGAATATGAATTCATGGTTATTTTTCAGTTGATGTTCTGTGCCATTTTTATCAGAAATCTTTTTTACAGGCTCATCTGTGAGAGGAGGGGAGATAACTGAAGGCAATTCATTTGGAATTTTCATATTTAGAGGTTTGCTCTTCTTCCCCCTTTGAGATAGCTGAGTTGTCTGACTGCCTGTAATGTATCTGTTGGCATTACTGAACTGAAGACCAGAAAAATGTCTCTGTTCTTGCCTGATAATGCTCTTTTGCTATGAAGAATTTTTGCCAGAATCAACCCATCTTGTATTGCCGTGTGAAGTTTCCAGAATAATAATGGATGCTGACTTCCAAATATTTAGAGTTCTCTAATTAGAAAAAATTATCTCAGTTCTCCACAGTAGGGGAATTGTGTATGCTTTCCTCACCCTCCCAGCCCCAAGGGGGCTGGAATGAATGCTGGGGTGTAAGAAAGCAACTCCTGTACCCTGCAAAAGGCCGTGAGCTGTGGGACAGCACTGCCCTGGCTTTGTAATGTTTTCCAGAGAGGCCATGCCCCACCAGGAGAAAGCCCAGTGCAAATGGGCTGACCCCAGACCTGAAATGTAATCTGAAGGGTTCTGCTTTTCTTGATTGCAAGAAGCTAAGCCTGATGTTCCAGTGAGGATATGACATGAGCTGTTCCTGTCTGGTAGCTTCCCAAGTTGTGTCTTGAAAACAAACAAAAAAAGAGGCTCTGGATCCAGAGCTAATGGTACATCTTTCAAGTAAGTGTTTCTCTAAAAACATGCTGATGTCCCATATGGAATAACATCAGTGAGAACCCTGAAGCATGTTGGGATGCCCTGCTCCCTTGTGTAGTAAAGGTTATAGCCAAAATCTTTGTAGAAGAGAAATGTAAAATCCATCTGAGACTTCATGTGCCAGTGCTGTGCAGCATCTTCTCTGGCTGCACTGATCTGGAAGTTTCTGCCAGTGTCAGCACGGGTTTCTGACTGAGGGGCTGGAGATGCAGGTGACTGTTTCAGTGCACACTGACAAATCATCCTGTATTACCTGCACATGAAATCTCACAGTTCCAGCCAAGCCCTGAGCTTAACCCTGAGGGTGCCTGCCCAGCCAGCACAGAGCACACCCCTGACACAGCCTTTATCCCAAAGCAGGTGTTGACCATGGGTACTTGTCTCTGTTGACTCTGCCGGGGGCTGAGAGTGATGTGTGACTGAAATTTCTCTTCTGCTAATCCTATGTGAGCTGAATCATGCCCTTAGTAAAAGGCACTTCCCTGCCATCACATTGACCAGACAGCACAAACCATTTGTGATTTAATGGTTGGTATTAATGAGGTGCTCAATGCATCTAAACTTCACTGAGGTTTGTGGTAGCTCTTACGGTTATAATATTGTTGTAGCTCTTAGTGCTTACAGTTGTACAGCTTGAGATTCATGGAAAACTAGGAAAAACTGGGATGGAGAATGCCATGAGATTGCCAAAGTCCTCTTCCTGCTCCTGGGTATGATCAGCAGTGCTTCAGTGATGCACCACTGATGTTAATTTATCCTATGTTTGGAGAACTCTGAATAAAATCTATTCCTGTGCTTTGTTATTATTATATGTAGTTTTTATAATGTTTGATCTGAGTCATTCTTGCTCCAATTTCAGCCCATTACTCCTTATCTGCCGTAGTTATGGAGAGCAGATCGTTCTATTGACTTTTGTAGCATGTTTCTATGTACACAGCAGTCCATTATCACCCTGCTTATAGCATTCTCCTCACTAGATAAAAACACTGCCATTTTCTGTAATGTCTCCTGGCAAGTCCCATTTTCTAGATGTCTTTCCTGGTTTTTGTACTCTCTTCCTTTGGTCCCCTTTTATTTACTTAAAGTACTCAGTGTGGGAGATAATACTTCATCCAAGGACTTAGCAAGCTGAGTAGAGCAGAATTACTTACATTGTAGGTGATGTGGGCTCCTGTATTTATTAATCCCAGCTTTCATAACAGTATGACTTCACCAAGGCATGCTCCCTTTATAGTCTGCTACACTCCAAATCTTCCTCTGAAGAGCTGTTGTCTGAACAGTCTGAACAGTTTTCCCCAGCCTCTCTTTGCTGGTTGCTCCTGAGTGTCTGTAGTGACTATACTTCTGGCCGTGTTGAGTTTCAAAGCATGTCTTCAAATGATGAAATAATCTCATATAATCTCGTCCTCTGGTGTAATTACGTTCCCTCCAGACTTGTGTGCTGCAAATTTTAATAGGCATGTGCTCTACTTCCTCCTCTTCTTCACTAATGTTAGTGGGGAATAGAACCAANAAAAAAAAAAAAAAAAAAAACAAGGAGAAAACCTACTTGACATCTCTTTTTGCTTTTACAGTGTCCAATTAATGACACCCATGTGGGTCCTCCATTTGTTGCTGGTTTCATCAAGACTGTGCTTCCTTCCTTCCTTGCTTATTGGAACATCTGTGAATGCAGCATCCAAGGAAGTGTGGCTGTACATGAAGTAAAAACTATAAAAATATTTTTGTACAAATATTTTTGTACAGTACTTCTGTATTGCAGAAGTGAAAACTCATGGGCTACTAATATACGCTCTTCCTCTTCCATTTGGTTATAGTCAAGTTGCAATAGCAACTGATTGTCCAAAACAATGGGGATGTAAGTCCAGGTTCCTTACGTGAAAATCTTCATATGAGAAAAAAATCATGCAGAGAAGTGTAAATCAGTCATAAACATAAGGATTTTGGATGCTGGGAAGTAGCAGACTTTGGAATGGCCATACTCCTGACTTTGAATGTTCAAAAACAGGTAACTAGGTGCTGGCATTCAGGAAGATTGGCATTGAAAGCTTCCATGTTAAAAGGCCTCTTAGACTTGAAAGCTAAATTATTTCACAGACTGAAGGCAAATGTAGGTTCAAGTGCTATGTAGATCCCCAAATCCCTTGCCAGTGTGTGGGTTTTGCAGTAGGTTCTTTTCATAGTACTTTTGCACTTCTCCGTGTGTGACAGCTGGGGAGAATGGAGATGGGGTGTGTGGCACCGACAAGTGCTCAAACTGAAATAATCCTGAGAAGAGAGTCTTCCTGCCACTTTCTCTTTGGGTTTCTGATGAGCACAGCAGATGTCTGTAGGGATGGGAGCTGTAGGCTCCTGCTGTGAAAGACTGTAATAATGAGAAGCATTTGATGAGCTGACTGTGTTTCATTCTTACTGATGAGTTGATACTTTAAGTATACAAATTATTACAGCAACTTTGATCAGATTTAGTTTAGGTGCAAATAGAATTGATTCCAAGAGAGGCAGCTTGCGTGGATAGAAAAGTAACTAAGATGTGCTATCTTGCTGGCTTTATTTTTCATTCTTTCCTCATTTCTGTTTCCCCATCTACTTAGCACTGATTTTATGTTAAGTATCTCTTTAGAATTGTCTTGTTCTGCAGTCTTTAATGTTTAAGGTTGTGTGGCATCATTTTGGTTGCCTGGTTATCGCAAGTATAGGGAAAACAGTCTTGTTATATGTGAGTCTTACAGAGATACTCTGGCAGAATCAAATTGCAAGTTCGTGTGTGCCTTGTTGCCTGGCTGTGTATGGAAAGGAACCTGGGAGACCT
>VZUA01096777.1:15355-30668 GCA_013401035.1 Horornis vulcanius | reverse complement strand
TGTTCAGGAAATCTTCATGTATAAATTGTGATAATTCAAAGCATAAAAATTATCTTTTTTCTCTACTGTTTTGTCGTAAATATTGACTTATGCAGCTGAACTAAAAATTTAAAAGTGGAATTTTTCAGTTTATTTTCAGTGTATTCATGAGGCAAAATGAAATATCTTTATAAAGAAAAACAGCTAGAAATATAACCAGGTTTCTTTGTCCAAAGAAAATGCACAATTGTGCAAGTTTCAGTTTATATTTCACTAGGGGTATAGCCATTTCTGTGACTCTTCACCTACATAAAATATTACTTATCTGTTCCCTACTAGGTAACAGATTTTAGGAAAGATCTGAAGTAAACTGCAACGCTAAGGAAAGTATCTGTGTTTAAATCCAGAGCACAAAAGTATTTGTCACTATGTTATAAGTTTATCAATCTTAATGTGTTGTTTTTTTTCTCCTCACACAATAAGGATTATTTTGTAAAGATCCATATTGGAGTGTGAGCAGGTAAATATGTAGGAAACATTACTTATTAAAAAACCTGACATAATGGGAATGTTTTCATGTGCTAGTGACCTGAGATTTACAATGTTGCATCTTTTAATTTTTAGAGGAGGAACACAGTCTGAAGATTGTCTGGGGTGGATAGATAATGTTTAATTTGATAGCCTAGCATTCATTGTATCTAATAACCTTTTCTGACAAAACAGATTTATTGCAATGATAGACAGATGACCATTCTCCTGTTATCACTGGGTGACAGAAAATTGTTTATGCCCTAGAATAGTGATATAACAGAAGGATTGTCCAAGTACTAATGCAAAATTCATGGCAAAATGCAGCTCTCAACTCATATTTATCTCTAGTTCTCTAATGAAGAGTGAGTGAGCAGGTTTTACATGTTAGTTCTGGCCTATACTGCATTTAACTTTCTTAGAATAATTCTTCAGTGGTAATGATGCATGAGCTACAGGATGACCAGTTGAAAAACACAGTGCAAAACCAGACTGTGTAAGGTGAGTGGGAGTCTATGCAATAGTTCAAAATACTTCAAAATGTGTCTTTCCAGAGAAAAGAGTTGCTGTTTTCCTGGTGGAAGAAATATTTCTGTCTGTTTTCTTCATTTACTGATAGAAAAGCGGACAATTAATTGCTTATTTTAGGTAAAGTCTTGCAAGCAGAGGATTATATAATTCAAGTTGATTCTAATGGCATTAACATATGATAGAAGAATATATAAGCAACTAAGATATAAGAATGTTATAGTTAATTTGCTTTCCTGTGAAATTTTCTTGATTTTTTGATGTATGACTTTGCATTATACTTTCCAACTTAAAGAACTTTGGAAAAACATGTCAGTTTTCTGGTTCAATGAGTTCACTGCTCCTCATGTAAACTCCACATGCTTTACTTGGGTTTTACATTTCATAACTCTTTGTGGCATGTTTCATTCAGGCTGGTTCACCTTGATATTGACATCACAGAGTTCAATGACTTCTGTATGGTTTGTTTCCCCGCTTAAAAATAATATAGCTCTGAGAATTGAGTGATCTTTGTCCTGTGGTTTGCTTAATATTGTGGGTTTATGTTTTTTCTATTTGCTCAGAACTATTTGTACTTGGATTATTAATCTATAACTAAATGTTGTCCTTTGTGTTCATCCTGCTGACGATATCTGGAATCAGACCAAAGCTCTTTTCCTTAAAATTGTGCAAAGCATGTTTATTGCCACTTTCTTCTTCACTTACAATCTTTTGGAGATCATGTCAAAAGGGGGAAATATTAGCACAGAATAGCATTAGTACCTATGCTTGTTCCATCTTTTTTACAGCCAGAAGCCTTGGATATCCTGCCTAGACCAAACCTTAATGGGAATTCTTTCTGTCTCTCTCAATGGCAGTGTATCAGGCAGAGGATCTGAACTGTCACTTGAACAATTACAGTTTAATGGGAGCTATGGGCAGTCACTGTCTGAACTCACTGTGTAAATACCAACAAACATTCCTAAGGAAATATCCTGTCTCACAAGGAACTGCTGGGGAAGTGGACCCAAAGGCACTGGGCCATGTCCAGATCTCTCAGAGGAGGCACTTCAGTGCAGTCACACAGCCTGAAGCACTTTGCTCCCAGTGTCTGTGCCAGTGGCTTGGCTGGAGGGAGGGAAAATTCTTCTTCCAGGGAAAACTTCCCTCAGAGTCATTGCTAGAGCCTAAGCTGTGCACAGGCAGGATCACAGGTTTGATCCACTTGAGTCGTACAAAAATTTTCAGTCTTAGGAGATGTTTGAAAGTTTGTACCACCTTAACCTAAAAGGAAATGAACCAAGCTTGAGGTCAGAAGAAAGCTTTTGTTCGGGTCAAAACTTCAGATTGAGATGTTGTCTGCTGTTCTGAAAGATTGAACAAATGGAAATGAAAAACTTCTTACATGGATTGAGCTCCCTTTCAGCTTCATGGCATGAGGGCTGCATGGCTTCTCTGCTGGCACTGCCATTGCAACCTGTGCTGTTGTTAAAAGCAGCTTTAAATGAGACAGTTATAAGATGGATTTTTGTGTACAGGTAGAGAACTATATGATGAAAAAATATGAGTTCCTTAATGACCATGTAACAGTTTGATGTTAGTCTCATAGTGTGTTTCCCTTCTCTTTTTCACTATGATAGTGTGTGACAGATGGTAAAAAACAGAGCACCTCAGCTTCCTAAGAAATTAACCCAGTTTTGAACATCTGGAAGCACAGAATGCTGAAAAAAATAGAGGCTTTGTGCAGAGTTTTCAAACAGTTGTGGGGGACACACACATTGTTGTAAATGTGCTCCATTGGCTACAAGTGGTAAGCTTTTTAACTTGGGCAAAATTTCACCTGCCATCAGAGTTTTTGCTGAGTTATCTGTGTTACCTGATCTTTAAAGGCATTACACTGAAAGGAAGTGAGGAATTTCTGATGCTACAGTTCAGACACCCATCTTAGAAATTAACAGTAAAAAAACATTAATCTAAGTGCTGAAGGTTCTCTATGGGTAGAAATTCTGTACATACTTTTTCCCAATTTTTGTCATTGTGAAACACTGTGGCCCAGTTCTGATCTTTCTGTCAGTGTATTTATCTTCAAGTATATAAGTAATAAATTTTAAAAACATGTTCCCATTCACATCCTGTCACAAATTTGAGGGAATATGAAAAAAACTTTACTTACTCACATTAAAGTTAATGAAGTTGGAGACTTCCATCATTCTAAGTTACCAAGAAAATAATTTGAAGTGAGAAAATTTGATGACTGTATCAAAATCTTCCTAATCATAACTGGCATCTTTTAAAGAGTGGACTCCTTCTAGATGGTGTGTGCAGCACCACAAATATGCAAAAGAAAAAGAAATAAAAATGCCAGAGTTTCTCTTCCTCTCCTCTTCCATACTTGCATAATGTGTAAATAAGGCTTGGTTCTGAAACTCATTGAAGACAGATGAGTTCAGCAGTTTTTAAGAACCCTGTATTTGATGTCTGGCAAAATGTATATTTACACTAATATTCACCAGTGTGCACACGCCAGGTCAAATCCCTAAGTTTTACAAAACATGATATGAATGGTAATTTTTATTTCAGCCATGGAATTAGAATTTTTTTTCCAAAGATGTTGCTGGGCAGAGGGGGACAAGTGTGTGAAAAGAGAGGGAGCTTTAATTAGTACTTTTACAATAAAATTTTCAATGTAAGTTTAAAAATTGCATCAGAGAGTTAAACAGAATCTCACGATTTTATATCAACTTATGATAGATTTACAAATTAAAGGCATGTTTAAGTAAGTGGGAGATAGGACCCAAAAGTAAGAGGGCTATTTTATATGGTGATTATATATTTATGCTGACCTAGGCCAAGTATATTTCCATCTGCTTACAGTTCCAGTAACTATTTGGTCCTGTTCTTGAGGCAAATGCAGCCTGATGACTCTAGAAGAAATACACCAGATTTGAGCTGCATAAATATAATTCAGAACATGGCTTGTTAGGTAATAATACAAGGAAGAAGATTAATGAATATGCATCAAAATATTGCAAAAGCCCTTATTTTTGCAAACAGAAGTAACTGCCTTCAATTGCACCGCAAAAAGGGCTGCACTAATCTTTTAAATTCATTTAGTTTCCCTGAAAGAGTTAATTTCTAATTATTTTATTAGCAATGTAACAAGCTAATAAAAATGAAAGCTTGTACTCCTTCAGAGCAGGGGCCTTCCTGACGTGCTCAGAACCCTTTAGTTCTGCTGTTGTTCCTGTGTAAGAATCAATACCACAGGCAGCAATTATGTGGTGTTGTTTTTTGGCTAAAATTCCCACACATCTGGGATAAACAGATATTCTATTCGAACTTCCTCTGTTAACTCCACCAGTTTCCATGGAATGACTCTCTATATGCTTGTTAAGTAAATGATTGTTATAAGACTATGGAGACATGGTCGATCAAATTAACCCCTTTTGTCCAGCCTCCAAAATGGTTCCCTTCATTTGCCTAAATTCAGCTGCTTTGGGGAATTTTTTCAAGCTTGAAGGACTCTCTGGATTCATCACATTAGCAAACTGTAACCTGAGAAGAGGGTCTTTGGAACAGCAGGACTTCTTTGGCCCCCAATTGTTTTGCTAATCAAGATTATTGCCACTATTGAGATGTGGAAAGATAGCCTAGCTGACAAAATTTGTCAGCTTCCCATGAAATAGTTCTGTCAGTTTAGTCAGGGTGCCGGCTAATATTAACATATAAATGAAGTCTCTCCCCCTCACCCCTTAATAGATGCAGAGAAAATATAAACACACACACAAAAAACCCCTCTGTGCTTAAATCAAACAAGCTTCTTTTCTCAGCTCTAGCCCATGTCCCTGGAAATCCTGTGAGTAGTGGAGCTAAAGGGAGGGGGGAGGGAAGCAGAATTTGCACAAAACTACTTTTAAGCCATAAAGCAGCAAAGCCCCACTCCCTGCTGATAGCAACAGGAGATTGATTACGCCTGCAAAAGTACAAATGGTTGCCTGAATGCAAGTGGCAGACCTCCAAAGCAGTGCGCTCTATGTGCTGGTTTTACATTTTCCAGCGGAGGGCCTGGATACAAAGTGGAAGAGTGGAACAGGGGCTATGAAAGAGTTATCTTTGCCCGGAGGTCAAAGCTGTGAGCGCCGTCCCCGCGGGGCTCAGCCCGGCCCGGGCGCGGCCCCTGCGCTGCCATCCCCAACCCCATCCCTCAGCACCTGTTTTCTGCCTTTCACTCTGTTTCCTCATCATCAGAATACATATTGTATTTTCCAGCTGACCTACGAGGTGATATAATCTAATGCTCTTTCACCCACTTACACAAATTTTGCATTACTTTGTCAAAGGCAAATGCCTTGCATCATTCTGGCGGCAACTCTTTCAAAGCCCAGCTGTACCCAGATCATAAAAAAGTGATTCAAACTCCTGCTCATTTTAATTGTAAATGCATCTACTGAAAGTTCTCTTAATCTTTTAGCCTGATTTAAATATAAATAAATTAATATCTCGTGATATTTGTAATCTGCAAATCAGCAATATTGGCCTTTTGGTACTAAATTAGCCCTTGAATGGCAACTGTGCAGCAGCTTTGTGTAGTTAGTGTAGGCATCGGAGATGACTCTTCTAGCAAGTTCAATAGGCTTTGCAAAGCATAGCTTTAAATAGAAGAAATCCTTCAATCATGATTTGTTCTTGCTTTATGAGAAACAATCAGATTATTCCTTTGTGCTGGACTGTGACAATACGGCGTGAATGAAAACTGGAATATATGTTCCTCCAGTGGATTACATCAGCCTTCTTGATCATTGGGCTAACATGAAAAATAGATTTAATGTGTAAAATATCTGTCGCTGAAGAGAATATTAAGGAAAATAACTTGGGAGCAGTTTGTGAGAACTTCAAAAGCAATGAGTTAACGGCAAAGCACAGCATTTGTTAAGAAGTTCAAGGCAGATCATTCCTAAAGAGTTCCAGGCAAAGTAGCTAAGCTCTTTGCTTCATGATTTCAGAAGATGTCATACAGGATTGATTTCAACTTCTCCAAAGTAAAATATTGTGTAAAATATTGCATTAGTTGCCCAGAATGTGGAGCTAAAGAAGCATAATCTAAACAATTCCATCTTGCCCTGAGTTAATTTGTGCTCCTACCTTTGATCTGAACCTTCTGAAAAGAATAACTGGGAGGCACAATATTAAGCATTGTTTGCAATAAGAAAGAGTTCCTAATAATCATAATAAAATAAGAAATCTTCTGGTTAAAGTCATAGTCTGCTTAAAATTCTGATCTCAGAATCTTCGTGAATTTCCCGGATTTCACTTCTAGCTCAGTAAAGTTTGCCTACATTGAATCCTGCTCCCTCCTGTGACTCCTGTGCTGGAGAGTGTGAGATGGAGGAAGGCTGAGGAATATCTTCCTACCCACCACACTGTGTGGGGATGTTTTTCTACAAACAAAAGGAGTAGTCTTTGTCCCAGGAAATTTACAGTCTGGAACAGCTTTTAATTGTCTGTTACAGTTCATCAAAATATAGATATTCTAAACTTTAAGTTTGTCCAGCTCTAGAACCTCTTGCAGTCTGGCTTCTGTTACAAGCATCAAGTCTAAAACTTCACAGATACCTTTAAATAGTTAAAGGAGTAATATTGGCAGGAAGAAGTCAGTCTTCTGCTGAACAGCTGTCTTTCAGGCCAGTGCTATCCAGAACTCATGTAAGGTTTCCAGGAGTCAGCAAGACGCACTTGGCCATATGATTTGAAACCTCAATTTACTGTGCAGGACTTTTTCTCCTGTTTGTGTCTGATCATACTCCTTTATTTTGCACCTGCACCACTTGTCAGGTGTGTAGCTCCTCTAAGGAAAAGAAGTCCTGCCCAAAGGCCAGGGCGTGGAGCTTTCCTCCACGGCAGCAATTGCCCAGGCTGTGAACTTGCCTTGGGAAGGGAGCGGGGTGGTGCTGATAATGGAGCCCTTCATACCTCGAGAGAACAGCTGCCTCACACTCCAGTGCACACAAACAAAACACCTGCTCCAACCAGAAAAACCAGTAAGCACTGCGACTGGATATGGGGTGGATGGTGTTCAGACTTTCTCTTTTATCTCCTTTGAAATGTTATAACATATTTTTCAGCACTGTGGTCATTTTGAAAAATTGTGCAGTTTTGTTTATAGAACCATTTTTTTCTTCTCTTTTTTCAGAGATGCTAAAAACCTCTGTTAATATTTTGCTTTTTTGTCATTAGTAAAGACAAACCTCCTTAAGGTTGGTTTGGGTAAAAGTCTGGCTACCCAGCTTTTAGACTTACTTCAAAGTGTATCACTTAAACTTAAGTGCAAGCAGCCTTTCATTCTTACCTATCTTTTTTTGAGGCATTGGACAGCTGCTGAATTCTGCTTAATTTGGTATATTCCTGTTGCATGTTGTAGATATATAGTGTATATCTTTCATGCACTAACAGCATTTCATCTGTCCTATTGAAGTGTAATTTCAAGGGTGTAACATCAAGGATCTTTGTAAGGCAAATGACATTTTGACATTCTAATTTTAGCTATCCCTTTCAAAATATCAGGCTGGGAGAAATGGCTCTTCAGGAATGGCAGAGAGATAAGTAACTCCGCTGAAAATAAGTATATAACACTGATTAAAAGATTATGAACTTATATCTCAAGACCAATAAAATTCTGCAACTTCTCACTTTTTTGTTTGGCTCAGATTCATCCTCATTTCTGACAGAATTCCCTTGGTTTCAGCTGAAATGCCCATTAGCACAGGGAAGTTCTCCATAATGGCTGCTGTCATATGGCATATCATATCATTTGCACTTTGTTATACAAATTTATCATCTCCATCAGTTCATAATAAGCCTGACTGATACCATAAAACCCTATAATGCCAACAACAATAATTGCCATTCTACTTGAATGTTGTAGAAGAGAGATTAAGGATTTAATGTTTAAATTTCAAATGAAATATTCTCTCACCATTATGGGTGGTCTTCTCCTGAAACCTTGCTACGTAGGACAGTATAGTAACACTGCCCAATACTACTGCCTGAACTAAGCATTAAAAAAAAAATATCCTCAGTGCTGCCAACCTTTAAATTTTCTAAGTTGAATAGGCACATAGCATATACATTAATCAAAATAAATTTCAACTTCCTTTTTTTATTTTTAGTTTTGCCCTAAATTTCATTGGACTGACTAACTCTATGTAATAAGCATAACTATTTTATTTGACCAGGGGAAATGAGTGGGAACAAGTTCCAACTGACAATGGCTCTCTGCTGGAACCCAGAGAAGCAAATGCAAGCAATGCAGTAAGGAAGATCAAACTTGTTACACTGCTGATATTCTAAGAGTTTGAACTCAGACTCCCTGCTGACCTCAATTTTACAATGATAATCATTTCCTAAAATGTCTTCATTTTGTAAATGAAGCTGTACCTCCCTCTGAAGCAGGGGTTTGCAAAGATTAAATCATTTACATTTCAAAGGGTTCATTTTTTTGCCAGTGTGAGAAATACTGAAGCAGGAAAATGAGTGCTCCTTTTAATTTTTGAAAGCTGGGAGAGCATTCATAGTGAAAATAATCACAGCCTATTACAGCAGCCTTGCTTGCCCATTCCCACTTCAAAAGGATGAGCCTATCTTTTCCCCGCCCAGCAGTGAATGACCACTTAAATGAGTGATGGCTTATTAATACTATGACTCAGCCACTTCTCGATAAGGAGAACAATAAGGGGTCAAAGCTTGAGCATCCCTTACAGGAATTAATGAGAACATGTTGCTGGTAATTTGGTCTTTTGGAGATTGCATTTAAATTAAAAGGTTCTTGTGTCAGGCTTAATGGTGAGACTGGTGTTGTCACTAGTTGGAATCCAGAGACTGCAGTTTTGGCCTTTCTACCTGTGCAATTTCGTTGACTTTATCAAAGTTGCCTTGGGGGTTGGATACCATTTAAGAACAAAATCAGAGAAACTGGCAAAATGAAACCTTAAGGAAGTTCTCCAAAAGTAACCTTGGAAAACTGCACACATTTATTTGGGCATAGTGTTGTTTTCAGTGTCAGGATATATAATTGCAAAAACAATTAAATGCACTTATCTGAGATATGTTGCATTAACATTTCTGCATAAGACCTAGAACTAATTCATTGCCAAAGAATATATACTCTGTAGTTATGTGAAAAAAAAATTTACCTGGCAGTGTTTGTGCAAATGTGGGGGCCTTTTCTTTGGTTCCTCATCCTTCTTTCCATTGAAGACTTAGCACTTGGGGTATCTGGTTTTATTCCTAACTTTTATTTTTACATTTTGTTATCGATATTGAAACTGTTGTCACTTTTAACAAAGGCATGAAACACAATGGTGGGATCAAAGTTACTCGAAGGAGTTAAATTATTTATATTGTTGTGTTTTATTAAATTCAGCAGAGAAATCCAACCTACAGCTTTTCTATTATCTATTTCTTGCAGTTATGAAAATACTGCATTTAACATCTTTTCTGACCTGAAACTATTGCAAAGATGGATTCTAGGTAGGATTGCAAATATAAACCAACACTCATTGTGTTAATTAGTGCATTGTGTGCTAACTAATGCACATTGCATTTTCAAGGAACTTTGAAAAGGTGGGAATCAACTATTTATAAACATTTCAGACATAATTCTAAGGGAAATTAACAATGCAGCTGTTTCTTATTGCGCAATGGTATTCAAAATGTAGAAAATTTAACATATTATTATAAAAATAGGCAAATAATAAGCATGAGAATTTTTATGATCTTGATATCGGTTTTTTTCTGATGTATCTAGAAGTCATATAATAATTTTCCTTTTTTAAAATCTTCTTATCTATAGTAACATGATCTTACTGTATCTGATGGAGAACTAAGAATCTTATAAAACTGATACCATGCTGTAAGAAAAGCAAATGTGGTTGTTCTGAAATTAGTTGAAAAACTTATGAAGTATTAACGGAAAAATATTCACTTGCAATACCAATCCAAGAATAAGGTTCTCTGTTCCATGCAAAAAATATTTAGATTTGCATTGGAAAATAAAAGAACAGGTTCTAGTTCAAGTATGGAAAATGTTGAATAAAGTCACAATGAACCTTCCTTATCCTTATCCTTAGGCATTAGTTCAACTCATGTGTGATTCTCAGGGAAATAAAACATCATTCTGAGCAATAACATCATCAGATTAAGAATTTAGAAGGTGGAGGGAGACCTAGTCCTTACAGTAGTATCATGATAACAAATGACACAACGGGAAAGACAAGAGACAAGGGACTCCTTGCCTTGTCTTTAAAGAGATCTAAAAAAATATTAAATATTGTGTACTTCAAATGATCTCTTTCTGTATCTTGTTCCCCTGTTTTTCATTAAAACTGAGTTTCTGGGTGGCTGAGATTGTTTCTGTTTTACCAGGCTGAGAAGATCCCTTGATTTTGTGGTCAGCCTTTGCTGACGTCCGTGGGATGTTCAAAATGCACTCACTGAGTGCTTACAAGGACTGTGCAACTCACTTTTCAGAGGACCTCTATGCCTTCTAGGCTCTTAAGGAATCAGAAGCCTTCCAGATCTTTTATCATGATCCTTGCTGGGGTCCCAGTGCTAGTTTTTGTCCTTTATTTGGCCAGTGAACCATTGATTGCTCTGAGCCTGCTCCTGATGCAGTAGGCTTGTACGTTCGCTCTTGCCAGAGGCAATGAAACTCGTCCCATTTGGAAATATAGAATGTGACTGCTCTTTAATCAGGAGAATATTTCATGGCTTGGAGTCTTAAACAGCCTCTCTTTGCTATGCAATAACTTTTAAAAAGAGAGTGATCCAGAGTAACGAGTTGTAAAGTGAGGGGATGACTGGGCAGCCCAGTTTAGTTGGTGCCAAGGAGAGGGGCTGGCAGCCCCCAGCACTGGGCACTGGGAAGCTGGAGCTGCCTGGAATTGCTGCCAGCCAGAGCCTCCCTGGGGGTGGCTGGCTGGATGCAGGGGACTCTTGTTTTGTGACTAGTGACTGACTTATTGTTACTGAGAACAGTGGCAACAAGCCAAGTAAAAGCCCTTTTTGTCCTTTAGTCCCAACAGGGGACTTGGTAATGGTTTGTCATGTGCCTGGGCATAATCCAGGCAAAGTCCCCATATGCAATTAAAATAGATTTTGCTACTGTATGTGTTTCTTAGGAAGTGGCACTCCAAGTTACGGGTACTGCTCATTCTTTTTTTTAATTTTTTTTTTTTTGTCTGATTTCAATGCTTAATTTTCTTGGGGATGTATTTGGTCTTTTAATCAATACTGATTTTTCAGTATCAGCACTCCCTTAAATAATTCCAGTAGTTTGTATATTATATAAAAGAGCTCTGATTTATAAACAGTAATGTCAATGAGTAGCCATGTCTTCTTAATGTAAATTCCAATATATGTCATGATCAGAAATCTCTAAAGTTTACCTTTCAATAAAAGCATATACTTAATCCTCAAAAATAAATTATATCTTTTTTGAACTGTCCTCACAGTAGTCTGTCATCATTGGTTTTTATGCCTGTGTAACCTTAGTTAGACTTTTATTTGTAAATTTAAAAATTATTATTATTATTCACTTTTAACATACTGAATATAATAGACCTAATGGTACGAGAAAATCAATCTTTGTTGGTTTTTTGCAGCTGTTGTGCTGTTTTATGCCATTTTCCACCATTTGAATACTGTGGACTATAGCTATCTTAGATGATCATGATAGATCCGTGGCAGGCAGAGTCTCACAATTATTCACACTGAGTAGTAGTTCTCCAGTAGACTATTTCTATGAAATTCACTGGAACATTACGGGAAACAAGGGGCTGTGCAATGCACTCTAGCTACTTTTTCTCATGACAAATCTATGTTTTGTAAGGTAATATTAAAAATCATTTGAGAAAAAAAATGTCTTTTGACAGAAAATATCATCTCATTAAAAACAGAAAGGTTCATACAACATTCTTAAGTTCTAAAAATTGAACTTTTCTAGAAAAAAAAAATTGAACTTTTCTAGAAAAAAATTATAATTGCCTCCAGATTACAGTGATTGGTCTAAGGGAGCTGCCTCTGCTCTAGAATACAAATGTTGGGATTATATATTATGTGTGAAAGCACATTTTGAATTTCAGCTCCCGTGAATATTTCTACAGTACTGTAGAAAGATTTCTGCAATAATTCTGTGTTATCTCTGCATAAATGTAGAAATTCTAATTAAAATCTTAATAGGAGTAGTTGAGAAAATTGATCCAGAAGGAATCTAGGAGGGGGTTGGAATATTCACTGAGAACCTGCAAGGCAGGAGGATGCCACCACATCCCTATGACTGATTAGACCATATTAGATGCCTGGTTTTTTCATTAAAACCTTAAACCATTCCCTTTTTTCTTGTGCAGGTATAAGGGCAGAAGCAGTTGGATGTGAGATGCAGTGGAGAAGAGAGAAGTGGCACTCAATTCTGCCTTTTAAAGAGTATCCTAATTGTAAGTATCCTCAATAGTTGTTTATTTCTTGTAATTTTAATCGATCCAGTAGCCTTTTCTTGCTGTGTAATACCATTGCTATGCACCTGATGCAAGGTATTGCAAGAGGAATCACTTTTTCTGTGGGAGGAACACTCTGGTTCTTATCCAGATTGCTTAACAGAACACTTTCATTTAGGAAACAGTGCTGGCCTTCAGAGTCAACTGTATTCATATTTTAATTATTGTATTTCTCAGATTCTTCATGTTTCTTCAGCATTGGCTCTTTCCTAATTACATTAGAAGTAGCATAGTTCCCAAAAGCATGTCTTATCATTTTTCATACAAATAACTCTGAAACAGTCAAATACTTTCTGTTTATCTAGTTTTGTGTCTCATAGGTCCTGATTCCTCAACTGAAACATTTAACAGGGAAACATCTGGGAGTGGTTTATTAAAGAAATGTGTATAGTCTGGAAGGCAGTGCACTCTTGCCAGATTCAGTGGGAATCCCAGTCTGACCTGGGGCTCTGTAAAAGTCGCCCCATGAAGTGCTCTGAGGGCAAGGCCCAACACAAAGTGGAATAATTTAGGCCCACTTGCCTGTGTAAAATTCCTGCATAAGTGATTATGTTTCTCTTGATGCAAAGAGAAATGCAGCATACTCTCAGTTGTCATCTGATAGTGAACCATCTTCTGGAACACACACCAGTTTGATTGTGGGACACTTAGTCCAGGTGGAAATTCTCCAGCTTGCTGGAGTTAAATTGTTGCCTGGGTTGTCTCCTGTATGTAAATAGAGGAAAGAGATATCCTGCTGGAGACTTTATTCTCAAAAATTTATTTTTATTTTTAAACAAATGGTATTTCTGAGAAATTGTGTAAAATGTTTCAAGATAAAAGAATGTTAAATATAGCTGGAAATAAGAGAGCCATATGTTGAAATCATATCAGCTTTGAAACCATGCACTTAACCCTGGGACTCGACAAGATTTCACATTTTAAATAAAAAAATTAACTTCCTGGAAAGATAAAGTTCATTCATCTTGAGAGTGGCCTAGAATAAAATAGGGAAACGTGATCCATGGAGAAGCCCTTCACTAAGATAAGTATCTTTGACATTTGAAAAAAATAATATAATGTGTAAAAATAAGATGGGTCATATCCATTCCTAAAAAAACTGTTGTTATAGTTGTACATCAAAGTAGGAGTAGGGTTATTTTCTGAGCTGTTTTTTTGGCTAACAAGTACATTATCTTACAAAACCATTGCCAAAAACATAAAATCTTTGTTCAATGGGAAAGAAATGTACCATTTTAGTGCTCCTATTTGAAACATTATGCAGAACACAGGCTGTTCTAAGTTCAATGCAAGTGTTGCACAAATATACCATTAAAAATTTGGTCCACTAGAAGAAATTTATCCGGTTGGTTCTAAATCATATTGATAAATGTCAGCATTTGTGTTTTACACAATATACACGTTTGTGCAACCATCATCTCTGTTCAATTGAATTGATTTTATTTCTTGCACAAACTGAGCTTTCGTCCTGGAAAATGTTTTCCAGTAACACAAGGGCAGATCAGGAAATGTGTAAAATGGATCAGTGCCCAAAAGACCAAGTTATACATCTATGCTTGGAAAAACATGAGGACACGTTGTCTTAAAAAGAAAGGCATAAATTACAGAACATTAAGTTCATTTGGGCTGGCATACTGAGCTGCACCATCAGTACAAATCCTCAGTGTGTCACTCACTGCAACATGAAGGGTCTATTTTGAGGGTAGGTACCCAGACATGCACACGGTGGGGGCCAGTGGAGCAGAGCTGTCAGCTTCCCCAGGGATTCTGCTGGTTTTCAGGAGGGCTCCATGAACAGGCTCTGTGTCAGCACAAGAGGCTGTCTAATCTTCACTGGAAGATTGTCATTTTGCACTGCATCTGAAAATGCTTTCTAGGCTGAAATCTTACAGGTGCCATTGGCTGTGCCCAAATTTCAGAGCAGGTGCCCCTTGAGGCCCTGGTCCATGGCCCCAACACAGCCCTGTCTGCTCAAAGGCCTCTCTCACCTTCTTTGAGGGCATTCCAGATGTGTGTGTAGCCTGCTTATATCCTGAGAAATGCCCTTGGTGTCCAACCCTTCAGCTGTACCCAATAAAACCTGTTGAGTTTACACCTCTTTCTCAAGGAAGCGCACAGCCAAGCTGTTGGCATGCTGACACTGCCTGTGCACAAACTAGTCTGAAATCCTTTTAGAAATCATGTTTAGCTTTCCCCACTTGTACTGGGCCCTCCATAAACCCCAGTAAAATTGCTGTCACAGTGGAGAAACAGCACGTGGAGCCATTGGTGACAGCCTCTGAGAAACAAGCAAAATTTAGGGAATTGAGGGTATAACAATCCTCAGTAAAACCTGTCCACCTATTTAGTATCATCAATGCCTTTTGGAACAGTGTGATGTTTATTTTATACCTTAAGGGAATCTAACACCTTTGATTGTCTCTTTCAGAGAAAAAGTAATAATTTTCAATAATATCCAAGGCATTTGTTTCAAACTGTTGGAGAGTCACTGATGTTTACATGGATGCTTTCTCTAGATGTTACCCCACCTTCTGATGATTGAGTCTAACCCTCTTTAACTACTTTGACAAGATTATTGCCTGAAGTAACTTCTTTAATTAGCATTCTTGTTTGTTTATGTCTAGAGATTGAGGGGGGAAATAACTAAAAGCTTTGGAACAACTATTGAGTCTGCACTTGCTCTGAGCTGAAAGAAAATAATTTTTAGTATATGTTTAAAATTATATAACACGTTTCAGATGTTGGTTCAA
>VZUA01096772.1:33470-44090 GCA_013401035.1 Horornis vulcanius | reverse complement strand
AAGAGGAGAGGCAGGCACCAAGCTCTTCTCCCTGGTGACCTGTCACAGGACCTGAAGGTGTGTCAGGGGAGGTTTAGGCCGGCTTCAAGGAGAAGGTTTTTCACCCAAAGGATGGTTGGGAACTGGAACAGGCTCCCTAGGGAAGTGGTCACAGCATCAAGGCAGAACTCAAGAGGCATTTGGACAACACTGCTGTGATTCTTATGGTGTCCTGTGCAGGGTCAGGAGTGGTCTCCTTCCAACACAGGATATTCTATGACTCTATGATTACTTTTAGAAACTCACTCAGATTTGCAGCTTGGGACAAATGAAGCTTCCTTTTCTCTTCAAGTTTGCTTTGGACATTAACATGAAATTTTGGACAACAGAAGGTATAGAGAAATGTGTTAGGCAGCTCAGAAATACAGCTAATCCAGTTTTTGTGTGATCCTCTCAGTGGGCTACACAGCCTTAACACAACAGAACTGAAGATGCAGGAGTTTGTGTCTGGAAACTTGATGATACTCAGTCAAAGCTCACACAGGTCCAGACCCAGACCATAACCCTGCCTCATTCAAGTGCTAAACTACTTGTCAGAGCTGAGTTAACATCTGGACTCTACAATCTTAAATGATTTTTCCAACCTAACAATTATATGGTTCTACAGTGACTATCCCTCCATCAGCCAAAAGCAGCCCTCACCACTCTGTTGCTCACAGCACAAGCACCTCAGCAGTTTCTGTTTTGCTCCACCAACTCCCTAACAAAGTCATATTACTCTGCTTCTCTATAAAAATGCTCCTCAAACTGTAAAAGGTGTAAGCAAACCTTTAAGTCTGTGGTAATCTTGAACAGCAACAGAAAAATTATAGGTAACAGGAACAGCACTTATCAAATCACTCCACACAGTGGAGGCAAAGAGCAGCCACTTGGGCATTTGCAGCTTAAAGGGTACTTTTCTGTCAGCTAGTGACATGATGAGTTTCAGGTTCAACACCTGAAGGAGAAACAGATTCAGTCCCAGCATTACAGATTTTGCTTCCTCTACATAAATGAGCAAGTGAAGACAGGGAATGAAGCTGCTTGTAACCTGAACTGAAATGCACCTGCTATCTGATAGGACCAATCCTACCACAATCCTTCCCTGTCAAATTAAACCCAAAAGCCACCAGTCCTTTCTTCAGAACAAGGTGGGGGAAAACCTTCTATTCCAAATACATGTATTTACAGACCCAGCAAAAAATCTGGCAAAATCTGGTAAAGAATGCAGAGTGCATCACACAAATGGCTTCATAATCAGGGAAGACAAGATAATCTAACACAAAAAAAAAAAATAAAAAATTAATGAGCTTTCTACTGAAGTTGACCATAAAAGTAAAAAGGAGGGTAAGTAAACATCCCACTGCAATTCATACCTATAAAAGCAAAATTATGCGATTCAAGTTCTGAAGTTTGTAATTGAAACACTTCTTTTCTCACTCATTTTTCCAGGGAAATGAACAGGTCTGCAGATACCAGAGCCTGCTGAAACAGAACTGCCACATAAACTTACATAGACAAACTTCAAATCTATTCCATCATAGCTTATTTTCATAACTACCACCTGTAGAGATAAATATAGTTGCATTCACCACAACCCAGCTTAGGACAGCCCAAGTCTATGAAACCAGTCTGCATCCAAGTTATGTGCACAATTCTGCACTGCCACAGCTGACAGCAGCACCCTCTGTTGTTGCCATCCCAAGGACAGTATGGAAAAACTCAATGCCAGAAAAAGCTTCACATTAACTCTGGTGCACGATTGCCACCTGGAGGATTTGGGGAGAGAAGCAGAATTGATTTGATTCATCTCACTAAAACATACAGCAGATGATTATTTTAGATGCAAGTTCCCCCTCTTTCTTCCCAACACCACATGATTATGAATTAGTTTTGAAATGAGAAGATCTGGCACAGAGTAAAACATGTAAATACTCTTCAGGATTTCCATCAATGGGTCTGCAAATCCAGCATACTTACACTTCCTTTCTCTGTATTGCAATTGACATCAAGAACACTCTTATATTAACCATCAATTTTTGTCATCTTTGAAAAGCTGGGCCACAAATACAAGGAAACTTTTTGGTATTACTTCAACTTTTCAGTACCCAGTGTTTTTATTTCAAGTCTAGCACGTGTATTATTGGCAGAGCCCAGTTCAGGACTATTTGAGGCTGCACTGTAAGAGACATTTAAGGCCAGGACTTGGTCTTTCAATATCTTACATGGAAACTTAACAACTATCAATTAAAAAACAACCTTACCCCTTTCACTTTTTTAAGATTCAAAAGATACACAAGAACCCTATATGGTACACAGGAACCAACTGAACAAAAGCACAGAATCTGATACAAGCACAGAGTTCATTCCCTTTCACAACTGTCTCACTACCAATCACCATGACAGTAGCTGTCCATCTTAGAAAGTTCTAGAAGACAAAAAGGTACATGAGATGAATGACTAGTAAGCTCAGCTTAAATTCTATGTTAACTTTTTCTCTGTGTAGTCAATCCCTCTCTTCTTTCCCGTTTGCTGACCATAACTTTTCATTTCCACAATTATCAAAAGACAAATATTTAGATTAAGGCAAACTCTTGTCAGGTTCTGCATGCAAGGTCAATGAAGCTCACATGCCTCGATGTAAAAACTTAAAGACTTTAAGGATAAACTAGTATACAAAATACTTCAGCATTTGCTTCCACAGGTATACTTAAAACATTGAGCATACCGCAGCTTTACTAAAGAGTTAAAGATACATTAAATCTGTCATGGGACACTGCAGAGTGACATACACATTCAGCATTTGTGGCAGTGCTAATGGGTCTCTGTAGTAAGTTCAGTATGATTTACCTGCAAAAAAACTCTGTATAGTAGAAATAAACTCTTCCTTGATGTACTAAAACTTGAAGTAGGCTACTTAAAATGTTGGGGAACCTCCTACACCAAAAACTTTAACAAACACTTGTTGGTGTGTTAAGGATTACTAGTTCACAACTTCCCTTTCCCTTATGAGGAAAAGCAAGAAGATAACCTCCCACCAGCCTCAAATTAGTGCACTGCAAACTCATGTACATTTGGAGATGAAGTCTTAATGCATGTTTGCTGTACCAGAGCCAGGGATCCTGACTCAGTGCTGAAGAGGAACTGATGCTGTCACTGCCCACTGCAGAATCCTGTTTCTGTGATAATGTCTGTGTATTTGTCACTGCCTAAACCCTCCAGGTTTAGCCACTAAGTAAAAGTTAAGAGACTTACTAATAATTCTCATTTAAATCTGTACTAGAGATGTGACCCTGAATTCTACAGCAGGGCAGGGACAGACAGAGCTGAGGGCACTGGGCACCTCCATGGGTGCAGGGATGGGCTGAGGCCAGGCAGGACGTCAGACTGCACGCAGGGGAACAAGGTCAGACACAGCCCCAAATGTCCAAACAGGGCCATAAGGATGGGCTGAGGCCAGACAGGACATGAGCCTTGTTCTACAGGGTCCATGGGTGGACAGGGCAAGGCAGTGGGGAGCTGGAGACCAGCCCTGCTGCGCAGCCCCTGGGGCAGGGGCTGCCATCCCTGAGGACAGGGATGGGGTCCTGGGCCATGTGCAGCCTTGGGGGAACCCCAGAGAGAAGTTGTTCAAGGACAGCAAGAACCAGCAGTACCTGGTTTGTGACCAAGAAGTTTACCAGATTGTTTTTCTCAACTTACTACCAAGCATTTAAAGGGAATTTCTGGGACAAAAGAAGCTGAGCTTCCCCAGGCAGTATGCTTGAGAATCACAAGCTCAGTACACCTTGCAGGATTTCTTTGTGCTGTATTTCTCAGTTACATCTTCCAGTTTGCTGCTGTGCTGCCTGCACATCAACCTTCCCAGGTGGGACTTTTCTTCTCCTTTGATTAGTGTCAGAAGTCCCAGACTTCACCTTTCCCAGCTTCTTTAAACAAAAACCTGAAGAGGGATCTGGGCTGTCAGGCTTGCTCCATGCTCAGCTTTCTCTCACACTCTTCAGCTTCAGTTTTTCTCCTGTCAGCTTCAAAGAAAATCCTTATGAAAACAGTTCCTCCCAACAACTACTACAAGACTTGGGACTCCCACCCAGACACAGTAAAAGAGCAATCAGAGAACTCCAAACCTTAAGACATAGCACACAACTCTTAACTTGCCTTTCTACAAAAGCAGCAGCCATCAAACCAGTGCAAACTGGCAAAGGGCTCAGTGTAACTCCATCTTCCAGGATGCAATTATAGCATAATGGAGAGGGAGAAATATAGCTCACTTTTAGACCCTGTATTGCTGTACTTCCTGCTGGGATGTGTTCAAATGTAGTCACTGATAGGCAGAACTGTTAAAAACTTGGGCATGAAGAAAATAAAAAGCAAGACCCATTCATTCCAATTAGCAGGATTCAAAAGCTCTACAAATTTGCTAACAAGTCAGAGTGAAAAATCTGTTTGGCTAGTCTGAACAGGCTATCAATTGTAAAGTGAATAGTTATTGTTCCAAACTAGACTCAGCTAGGAAAAGTACATGCCTCAAACACTTCCTGTGCAATCAACAGAGTTCTCTGGAGCTAAAATAGGCATGATAACCATTCTCCACTACTACCTGACTTATCCAGGGTCAAATCAGTCAGGTTCAGAAACCCAACTTCAAGGCAGGGCTTTCACAAGCTTCAAGACAGTAACCCAGCTAGGCTGAAGTGCTGAGGTTGGATTCTTTCCTGACTGTGACCACTCACAACAGAATTAAGAACTACAACTAACTAGACCAGTATGGAGCATATCAAAGCTTTCAGAGGACCTTCCTCTCAAAAGATCAACAAAACAATACACAGCAGCCCCTTCTAGAGCATGAAGGGGTTATTCCCTTGCTAGTGAAATAACTTACCAGCTCACGACCCAGGAAGTGACAGGTACCTTGCAAGAAGAGCTGACTTGTCAGTCTTTCAGACAGACAGCATTGAAAGGAATGGTGGGATTAGCTCTGTAAAGCTCAAAGAACATGATCTTTCTGTGAAGACTCAAAAGAACAACTGTGCCAAATCACACTGAAAGACTAGTCCAGTATCCTACCTCTGAATGAGAAAGTCCATTAACATTCATGCCTGTAAGGGTAACACAAAACACAGGAGGAAAGCTTGTTGTGACAGTTCTCTCATACAATGTATTAATGGCCACAACACATTTTTATTCCATCTGCCCAGTCATTTTTAACTCATGTAAACTTTTAACATCCACAACTTCAGATTCACACAGGGGGATTTTCTGTAAAATCCAAAACTGAACCTCCTACCCACTACCTTTGCAATCAGCTACCTGTTAAATATCTTAGCACTCCCTAGCTTTTGCATTATGTGACCCTGAGCAGCTGCTCATCCTTGCTGTGTTATTTTACTCCATTTACAGATCTCTACTATGGCCCCATTCAATCATCTCTTTTCCAGTCTGAAGAGGCTGAGTCTATTCAGTCACTCTAACTGAGAAGCTCTTCAGGAAACTCTCCTCTTAATCACTCCATCATCCTCTCTGTATCTTTTCTTGTTCTATTAGAAGTTTTCCTGAGGAGGGGGAAGAAAAGAGAAGCCCATCAGAACTGCACACAGCACTTCAGCTGGAAGCAGCACTGTGGATACATAACAGTGCATACACGCTGCCTATGCTTCTAACTTCTAATGTTCCCCTCCCCACTCAGGTTTCTTTGTACCATGAATGAACACCGAGCAATTTGTTTTTATAAAGTTATCCATTATGACTTAAGGATCTCCTTCCAATGTTACCCTAGCCAGTCTGGATGTAGAAGAAGAAACCATCCCACATGTGGAAGAAAGGAACAATGCTAACTCTCACAGCAACTCTTGATCCCATCTGCTATCCTACCACCCATCCACTAAAAGCAACAGGTCCTTCTACAGTCTTTACTATCCAAATAATTCAGTATTGCCCACAAACCTCATTAACTCAGCAGTCACCTGTTTTCCAGATCATCAGTCCAGATTATATGGAATTTCACTGGCACCTCCTTCTTTACTCTCTAGACTGTATTTGTTATCATTCAAAGAGCTCCTTTGCTCTGTAAAGACTTTTCCTTATCAATGACAGCTCAGATTCTATAAAAGCTTCTGGTGAAAGATCTTGCTGACCTTCCCTTGGAAATCAAAACATCTGTTTTGCCCACTTACCAACTTTCTTAGCTCCAAAGGATCTTCAAGGCAAGCCACTTGGCCAAAAAGCATTGTTACCCTATATTTACCAGTGCAGAACACATATTTCATCCTTCACAACTTCTACCTTCTTGGCTCATCCTGTGCATGTAGTTGTGGCACTCAGGAACATGGTTCAGTGATGGACTTGGCAGTGCTGGGTTAACAGCTGAACTTGACATAGAGTTCTCCTACAACCTAAATGATTCTATGATTCTACCCTATTGTTCTACACACTTATTAGCCTGCATTTTCCCAAGACTTCATGGGGAGTAAAGCAAAACCCCTCATCCAGGGCCAAATACAAACCCATGCTTTCTCAGCACACCAAAAGCTCAGTTACTAAAACATCAAAACAATGGAAAGGAACAGACACACACCTGCACTGGAAAACACTGGCTACACCAAACTTCTCTGTGAAAGGCACCAGTGTTGAGGCTTCCTACACCAGGCACATAATTAGCTTAATGTAAATACTGCCAGAGAAAACTTAACTTCCTCCAACCCTGAGAGAATAAAAGAAGGGATTTCTGATGTTTTCTGGGGATTCTACAAGACTTATTAGCAAGGACTTGGCCACTTTGATTTAATATAGAGAAGTGCAGGACTCACTCCTTCAGTAAACAGATGGAAGATTCTGAAATTTTCATGTGTAGCTTGGCAAAATAAAAGGTTTTGTGACATATAAAAAAGAAAAATCAGTGTCTCGGTGGTTTCCACTCCCTTTTGCTTTTTTATGCTGAAGGTGAAAATAAATCATTAATAAATGTATCTGTGTTCAACATGTAATAACACACAAATAGAAGCTGTTGTGAATATTGAAAGGATTTGAGGAATATCGTTGTACCAGTAGCTCTGAAATCCACAAATACCAAAAATCCCATTCAATTCCCACCCGTGCAATAAAGAACCTGACATCCCTCATCCTTTGCAAACCTTAGACAGCGTTCTCTGAGACACCCAGCCCTACTAATCATGAGCCAGGGACTCAAAGACAGCACCCCAGGCACCTCTGACACTACAAATGCTCCACAGAGTAAGACTCTCTGAGATCACCACACCACAGTCCAAGGAGTCTCAGACCAAGGCATTTCAATCAATTTTGGTGGAAATTTACTAATATAATCAGAAGTCACTGAAAGGCATAACTTAGCAGAAAATGTTGCCTTCAGTAAGTACATGGCTTCTGACATAAAAGAAATATACATTACTTTGTAAATTCTCCACCCTTTGGAAAGATACAAAATTCTTTTTACACAGTAAATGACTTTTCTCCCCATTCTAGAGGATTTTAATTAGTCATAAACCCATTAATAGAAAAGCACGCATGATGAAGACACTATTACTGCAGCACAAATACATCTTTTCAGACTAGCTTGCATCACTCAGTTTATGTTGAGGAAAAAATTATTCACAACAGAAGCATCTGTTTTGGAACATAAAGAATTATACCAGCGTAAGTCACCCATATCCTAATTTCCTTAAAATATTTCTGGTGTGAAACAGGGCCTGCATTCACAGAATCATGGAATGATTGGGACTGAAGAGTGACAAGCCAGTGACAAGCCCCTGCCATGGACAGGGACACCTTCCACCAAACCAGGCTGCTCCAAGCCCCATCCAGCTTGGCCTTGAACATCTCCAGGGATGGGGCAGCCACAGCTCCTCCAGACAACCTGTGCCAGGGCCTCACCCTCACTCATCTCTGCAGTAACTTAACAAACCTACAAACAGCATTGTTTTTAAAGTCCTGTTTTGTCATCTCCACAAACAACATTTCCCCCAAGTACACACATCAGTGCACATGGGGACTTGTTAGAAGATCACAGTACGAACACACAGCAACCACACCTTGTGCCAGCCACATAAAGCCACCAGGAGCATCTTAGAATGTGCTGCAATCACATTTTCATTTTTATATACCCACCACCTCTAGGGTACCTATCTGTCTTTGTGGGCACAAGACTTTGTTCTTTCAGGGTAACATATAACAGGTAACTAACTAGCTATACAAGAGCAAAGAGTTAATGTACTATCCAGGAAAAAAAGAATACCCAAGAGTAGCATCTCAGGACTTAGACAAACAAGAAAGGCTATACCTTCAAGAAATTTTGTAAAGTACTGTGCAATTCATCCAGAAAGGCAAAAAAGTCTCAGTATGGTGCATTTCTCTCTCTTCCTTTTGATTTTTTTTAAGGATAAAGGCATCCCAAAATGTGCTCTAACTTGCATGCCATCTGTCCTGCATAATTTTGGGTGGGAGGGAAAAAGCAGAACAAGCCCTTAAAAATGTAGTCTCCACATCACAACAGGAAAAAGTGAAGGATACAAGAGCTGCTCATAAGCTATAAAAAAATAATGCCAGCACCCTGAGTTGGAAGACAGGAATGGCATCAGACAACTCCTAGCCTACAGTAAACTCTCAAACTCTAATTTGCAGTGCTGCATTCCCCACCACAGAAAGAATTCCTCCTTCTTTCCCACAGCTATACAATCCATCAGAGCCACTTGTTTCACTGCTAAGCTCTTTCCCATGCTTTTGCTTATGTTTCTTTCTCCTTATACACATTCCCCATACAGATTTTCCACCTCTCCCTTTTCAAACACTACATCCTTCTCACATCCATTTTCCTTCTCTCCCCTTCTAAACACTGTGTCTTCTTGATGTGGCCTTTTTCCATGTTTTATCCTCCAGAGCATTCACACAATCACCCCAACCCAACTACTGACAGGAGACTCTTGACCCTTCATGTCCAGCCTATTTCTCCTCCTTGTGCCCCTACATGTTCCCTCTATCTGTTAAACACCCAACCAACCTTTCCTGTCCTCTACCCCAAATAGTTTCATCTACTTCCCCACTTCCTGTGCACCCAGCCCTTCCACAGAGCCCCAAGCCTTCTCACACACCTGCCCCAGTCCCTCACACATTTACTCCATCACACTCAGAGCATCCCTCTCATCCTGCACAGCTCTTTTCTCCTATTCGTCCTAGCCTCCCCATCCCATTTCCGTCCCACCCTGCACGCTCTCCTTCTCCCCATGCACTGCCCCTCCCATTTCTACTCTGCGCAGCACTAGCTCCTACATGCACCATCCACATCCCTTCTTCGCACAACATGGTTTTCCACAGTCCCCTCACACCCCCTTGCACAGCACCCTTTTCCCTATACATTGTCCTTATCTCCCAGCACAGTGTCTTTATCTCCCCTATACATTGTCCTTACTCTCCCATGCAGCATCCCCACAACCCCACCCTCTGGCACAGCATCTCCCTCTCCCTTTTCCCACAGTGCCCACTGTTTCCTCACCCCCATGCCCTGTACCTGAACTCACAGAATCACACAATCAACTAGGCTGCAAAAGACCTCTAAGATCCCTGAGTCCAACCTATGACTGAACACCACCTTGTCAAACAGTCCATGGCACTGAATGCCATGGCCAGCCTTTCCTTAAACCTCTAGGGACAGTGACTCCACCACCGCCCTGGCCAGTCCATTCCAATGTCTAATCACCCTTTCCATGAGGAAGTTATTTCTAATGTCCAACCTAAACCTCCCCCGGCGCAGCAGAACACTACGTCCACTCATCCTGTCACTCGTTCCCTGGGAACAGAGCCCGACCCCCACCCGGTTCCACCCTCCTGTCAAGGAGTTGTATCGTGGTACGGTGCCCCCTAAGCCTCCTCTTCTCCAGGCTGAACAACCGCAGACCCGTGCTCCCGACCCTTCCCCAGCTCCGCTGCCCTTCTCTGGATGTGGTCAGCCCCTCAATGTCCTTCCTGAATTGAGGGGCCCAGCACTCGAAGTGTGGTCTCATCAGTGCCCAGTACAGGGGAACGATCACTTCCCTGGTCCTGCTGGCCACACTATTCCTGATAGAGGCCAGGACACCCCTGATCTTCTTACCCACCTGGGCACGCCTTGGGCTCCTGTTCCGCCGCTGTCGATCAGCACCCCCAGGTCCTTTTCCGCTGGGTCGCTCATCCCTGTGCTCTGTTCCTGATGCCACACCGCTCACAGCCCCTTCACCCTGCCCCTGTCCGCGCCTCTTCCAGCACCCTTTCCCTTCTGCCATGTGCCCCATCCCCGCAACACCCTCTCTTCATACACCGCCCGCTATTCCCCACACCCCGTCCGTTCCCTGTGCCCCGGGGCCCCCTCTCCGCACACCGCCCCCCGCCCCGCCCTGCCCTGCCCCGGCCCGGCCGCACTCACCGTCCAGAGACACGAACTGCCCCACGGCGGAGGAGCCGCCGCCGCTGTTCTCCACGAACTGCACCTCGGACACGATGATGTTGTCCTCCAGCACCGACCCGCAGCCCGTGCACACCGCGTCCCCGCGCGCCGCGTCCACCTCGATCTCCGCGCACCCGCAGGCGCCGCACACCCGCCCGCCCGGCATCCTGCCC
>VZUA01096772.1:0-22858 GCA_013401035.1 Horornis vulcanius | reverse complement strand
TGTGTGTGCCTTGATTATCGTAAAATATTACCAAATAGGATTTTTTAAAAACCTTTAAAATTACCTGCCCAAACAAATCCAGCTTCATTTTTCAGAGGTCAGTAAAAGGACCAGCTCATTTCTTTGATGTAAATATTAACTGAGTCTGTTGAATCTGCTCTGTCACTCCTTTCCTGAAGAGAGTAAAATGATTTGTTGTCAGACACAATGAATTTCCCTTTTGCCAAACTGGAATACAATCACTAGAGCATTGAGTGAATTGATCTGGGATAACTCAGGAAGTACTTTTACACTTTAAAAAGTGCAGTATCAACAGCTTTGCCTTGTAAGGCTGAGGAGCCCTTGACATACATAAGTCTTCAAGTTTCTTATAAACTTACTTGATTCTTTGTAAAACATTTTAATTCTCTTGGCAAAACCACTAAGCCTTTGTGGGGATGCCTTGGTGACTTGGCTTTTTGAGCTCCATCTCCCTCCTTCTGTTTCTTTTCCAGGTAAGAGCAAGCCAATTACAGAGTTCTCTGGTTCACTGCTGTTGTCCTGGACACTGCCACTGGCAAGGATCAGCTCCTGCATTTTGCTCACCACTACAAGTGCCATTGCATTGAGAATTATTGACATTGCCACCCAGAGGGCTATAGCTGTGTGAGTATAAATAAACACAGTGCTAGGAAAAGACACTCAAGGATAAATAGCAAAGGTAGTGCATTGTGTGAGACCAAAATAACTCCGTGCTGTCCACTGACAGTAACTTCTGCTGCATGTTGTGTACTGGCTATTTCCAGCCAGGGCCCTTGTCTTCTCCTGAAAGGCAAAAAGCATGTGTGGCTTCAGAAGGCATGGGGCTCCTCTCTGTCCCTCCAAGATGGTGACTCTGAGAAGCTGGGACCCACTTATAAGTACACTGCGAGTAGCAGTGCTTGATATCCAACATGTGCCAACATTCTCAGAGCTGTGAAGATCCCAGGTAAAATTACCAGCACCTGTATGGACTCTTCTCTCTCTCCCTCCCTTGCAGTCACAGGGTCTCTTCAGCAGCCCCCTCTGGTAGGGCCCAGTTTGGGGGTTTCACCCATGCTCTGTACCCCCAGAGGATGCTTATGGATGGCACAAGGGAACCAAAACATACAAATTATCTCATTGAAAGGCAGAAGCATGGCAGAAAGATTTGGGCTGAGTAAATTGGTGTATGTTCCACCAATGTATCTCACCAAGTTGTGTGAGAAGGTCTGTGGGTGCTTGGGACTGTGAGGGGAGAGAAGGATGCAACAGGTCCATAATGTCCATGTTTTGATGCAGTGGGGGGATTGAGTGAGAACCAGGGGTCTCTTCTGCAAACTGGACCAATTAAATACCAGTTTGATCCTAGACTAATGGGTGTTGAAAGAGCCACGCTCCTGGCGTGTGACTCTATTGATATTAATTCATCAAGGACGAGCATGGCTTGGATGATACATCACATGAGACCCACAGAGAAGTATTTTGTCAAGATACATCGACAAGTTCCTGATCATCAATGGAACTGACAGATTCACATTTAGAACTCATTGGAAAGCTAAAACAATGTTTTGGCATTTATAATGGTGTTGCAAATTTCTTAGCACTTGAATTATGTTATTTTACTCTANATAGAACATTCTGGAGAAATCTGGATCTCAGAGCCAATTAATTTGTTTTGCTCAGCCTGGTACAGCGATGTTTATTTTGAAAAGAATCTTTTAATAATCTTTTCCAATTACAAAATAATGAAAGAAAGACAGTTCTTATCCAGCATTAGTTATTGTATTACATGTAAGCCCTTTTAAGCAGTAAATTCCTCATTATGTTAAAACTAGATTCTTGGATTTTTACCCAACACCTCTCTTTGCTACCAACCTTCTGCTCAGTGTAATACATCAGTTTTCCCTTTGAAGAGAATGTCCCCTCTGGAGTGGTATTCTAGTCACAACAGTCAGGTATTTCAGACTGTGAAGGGTAGGTCAAAAACTAAAAAATAATATAGTTCTACTCATGCTAAGAGGACAGTAACACAGTGATCAAGCCCTGTTCAGAAATGAAATTAGAACAGCACAGAAAGCAATTATTTTAATGCAGATATGCTCTCAGCTAGGTTTCTCACCTTTCTGTAGTCATACAACTTCTGAAAAATTATACCTGGGACATTTGGACTGCCATCAACCAATAGTTCAGACTCAACATTAAGAAGTACTACTCTTCAAAGAGATTATCTAAATTGTCTATTTCGTTTCTTATAGGCACATGCAACTTTGTTCTGCTTAAAGTTACATCCTCAATACAACATTAAGCTCTGTTCTTATGGGGTTTTGCTCCACCAGATTTCATCATCCACAGAGATGGTTCAGAAATACTGGGAGTTTTGCTCCAGGACATTCATGGTTCCATGTACTCAGCAGGGGATGCAGAGTCTTGCTTGTCCAGATACACATCTGCTGCTTCAGGCCTGGAAAATCTGTTTCTGCTCCCAGCCAGAAGTCTCCAGAGGATTAAGTAGCCTCCAGCAAAACTCTTCTGCAATAGTGTTGAAATAAAAAATGTTAACATGTCCAAAACACTGATTAAACCCAAATTAATCTTGAAGCAGTTACGGCAGCCCTTCAGTGCATATGAACCTGCTGAGCCAGCAACTGTGCAACATCTGAAGCAGCAGCATTTCAGTGATAAAGTAAAAGCATAAAAAAACCTCCAAAGTCTGTGTGGGGTATGTTTCCAAGAGCTTGTCTGCTGCTAACTCCTAAGTGGCAAGTTCTTCACTGCTCTCTACTGCCATTGTAACCTCTGCCAGCTCAGTGAGACAAGAGCACATCCACTATCAGCTGCTACAGCTGATCATGTTGATGTAAATTCAGTTTCAGAGAGGTCTCAGCCCACCTGGGACTCTTATTAGGTCTCTTAGGGATTCATGAAGTCCTTTATCAACACCTTGAGTGAGCACTGGGAGGTTCAGGACAGGAAGTCCCACAGTACCTACAGCACACCTGAAGGGTGGCAGATTAGAGAGGAGCAGCAGAGAGTGCTGCCTAAACCCTGTAATCCTCACAACCACAAGTTAGAGACCTTCCTGGCAGCTCTGGTTCCTGGACCACTACTACTACTACTACCACCCTCTCATTGACATTCCCATGTCACATGGGTGATTTGGAGCTCTGTGGCTTTTAGGACATACTACATTCAGTGCTGCACAATTTAAGGCACATTTCTAGGGAATTCAGCAGTGGAATTTTCTTGGTCTTCCTTTCACTACTAATGTACCTGTAGAAGCCCTTCCTGTTGCTCTTCCCATCATGCCCAGCTATCAGTTCAAGCCTAGTTTTGGCTTTCTTAATCCCATCCTGTGTAGTTCTGCAGTGCTCCTTGGTTGCCTGTCCCTGCTTCCCCCTATTATGTGTTTTCTTTTTATGTGTGAGTTAGTCAGTAGTTCTCTCTACACCCTGGCCTCATGCACTGCCTTCTTAATCTCCTGCATGACAGTAGATCACGCCTGAGCTTTGAGGAGATGGCCCTTGAAGATCATCCACCCTAAACCCTAAATGGATGAAGATCATCCATCCTTTACTCTTCACAGCAATATCCCATGACCAGCTGCTTGCTAGTTTCTTGAACAAGCCAGAGTCTGGTGTTCTGAGCCCAGGATAATTTTTCTGCTATTCACCTATCTCTACTTTCTCATGGTTTTAAATTCTACCACTTCTTGGTCTCTTCAAGGCTGGCATTGACCATCACAACCCCAACCACTGCTTCCTAGTTTGTGAGTAGCAAATCAATCAGAGCATCACCCTACTCAGCATGGCCAGCACTTGTGTCAAGAAATCACCCCTGACCCACTGCCAGAAATTTGGATTTCTTGCCCTATTGTATTTCCTGCTCAGCAGATTTTAGATCAGGCAGTAAATCTTACAAAACCTAGAGCTTGAGACAGTGACACTTCTTCCACTAGTGAGAGAAGGCTTCATCTGTTTTCTCTTCTTGGCCAGGTGATTTGTAGCAAATGCTTACCACAATGTTCCCATGTTGGCTTTCCCTCTGCTCCTGGCCATCACACAATCCATAGCAGAATTCCATGCATCTGGGCTGCTCCTCTCTGTGCAGAGCATAACTGTCTTTCACATCTCACTCTCCTCCTTCTAAAATGCACATAACCATCCATCACAGCACCTCAGCTGTTAGAGCTCTTACAGCATCTAAGTTTGAAGGAGCAATGGGTGGGTCTGTACCCTGCCTATCCAGATCTGCAACACTGTGAATACTGTGTCTCCCAATTCAATCAATATGGAGATCCAGGCACTGTCTCAAGATGACTTGCTGAAACACTTAAATTAGATGGCACACCTTCATCTCTTGATTGTTACCCTGAAAAATGATAATAACAGCCTTGGGGCTAGGCTTTAATCCACAATCCCCACACATCCCATTATAGTTACAAACATGTCATGCATCCTCTGTCAGGTTCAGTTGAAAGAATTCTTTTCCAATGTAGTAAAGACAGATGAACAATGGAAGCCCTCTCAAAGATCTAGTTTCCATTTCCTTCTCAAAGTCAAGGACTTTCCTGCTTGTCCAGATACAATCATGGTTGATGTGCTTTAGTTGGCTTCAGATAGGTGAGAAAAAAGGAAGGAGCCTCACAGAAGGGAACTCATTTGAGGTCAGACCTCATCAGTACCAGCAGACTTGGGAATTTGTTGTCCAGAAGTGACTTGTTTGTGTTTGTTTCTGCTGTATTCAAGGAAATACAGCAGAAAAGACTGTTTATTCTTCTGTAAATAAACAAGATCTCAGGGAGAAATAGACTACATTTATACAAACACTGTCTCTTCCAAACAGAAAGGCTGTGACAGGTGACAGCATACTTACAGCCTGTTCCTCGAGCCTTAGTATGATCTCTTCCACATGGAAGAAGAATTAGAGTAAGAACATCCTGAAATTCTTCAAATTGCAGTTTGGTTTCTTTCCTTCAAGCTGTAAAAATCTCACTGCAGATATTTACAATTCAGTTTGAGCCACAGAAGCTGTAACTAGTTTGTGGTCCTTCCAGTGCAGCTTCTTTAAAGGATGAAGGTCTTAGTCCCAAGCCAGCACAGAAGCACATATCACCAACATTTGGAAGCAGGAAAATCCAGAAAGGAAATACAGATTTTAAGGAAATCCAGACTGACAACCTCTCTTCCTGCAGCAAATCAGTGCCTGATCCAGTTTCCAGTTTGAGTGCTGCTCTTTCCCACAGTACACCTGCAGGTAAACAAAAACAATACAAGCAACACACCCATTCCCAGGTGAGGAGCAAGTGAGGTGATGGTGCAGCTGTGTCTGTACAAAGGACCTCCTTGAGTGGAGGATGGTTGGTTGGTTGGCTGGTTGGTATAGTTTTAGCTTTGAGAGGGCAAGGGAGACAAACCACAGAATAAACAGGAGCAATAAGAAGAATCTTTAGAGCTCTGTCAAAGAGTCTTTTGTCTATGCTTTGTCTATCTGTGAGGGGAACTAAATGGATGAGCTAAAAAATATTTTCCCCCCAGAGAGGAAAAACTGGTGGGATCAGGAAACACAATGGCATCTTTAACTGCTGCAGCACCTAGTGAGTCCACATTTCTAGGGACAACCAGCCACATTCCTTAACACATACAGAAGTGTTAGTTCACTGGTCTCACTAGAGCTTAGCACTACTAAAACGTCTCTATGATTCCAAGCAAAAATGGACAAATACTGTTATTTTGCTGATGAAAGGCTGGATTTGGCCTGCACAGAAAAATGCACTGCTCAGACTGCCTTGGTATTCCATGTATATCAGGTACTGGCCCCTAACAGGGCAAGAAGAACAGTCTGAACGAGACAGACTGGAGACAGGGAACCTGCAGGACCTCCAGGTCCTGCCATGCTGGCTCACAGAGAACCTGCTGAGCACAATGGGTGCTGCCTTCATAGGCTGCTGCTCCAAACCCACTGCAATACAAGTAAAATGGACTTGAGCTCACTTCACTTTTTTCCACACCTCAAGACACCCAACTACACATGATGGTCACCCCAAATCCAGCTGCCATTCCTTGCTACACTGCCCCCTTTCTCAAAACTGCAAAGTTTGAAACTCCTAAGGACAGAGTTTCCTTAATTAATCATCAGGCAGACTTTTTTTTTTTCTTTTCTCTGATTCTTTTTCCATTTCTGAGTTGTGACATTTCCTGCCAACATTCTGCTTGGAATGAATTTCTACAACAGAGCCATATAACTTCTGAAAATAGATACTTACACTGGAAAGCCTGACACACCCTATATGGAGCCTGTGAGTGGCAGAACCATAATCAAAAGAGAGTCAAGACACTAGACCGTGCTAGCAGCATTCAATTAGGCTCTGAGCAAAGCAGCCCTAAGAGAAGAAAGTAAATGGGAACTCTGTAAAAGCCCCCAGGCTCTTTTCATCACTCAGAAGCACTTCAGTTTGTTCTCTTTAGGGTGACCTTAGATCAGGCAAGTTATTCCAATACAGCTGGTAAATTCAGAACCCCTTGAAAAATAAAAACTCTCAGAAACAGCCAACTGTTGTAATTTCCTGATATGAAACTGCATGTAAAACCTATGGGGGAAAAATGCCAGTAGTCATATGGTATGTCTGAGCTCTGCCTATCATTAGCAAGGGTGGATTTTTCAGGATAAAATTCTCCTGGGCCAAATCACAGGAGAGTGATAAATAAAGCTTGTCAACTGCCCTTTCTGACTCACTCTCTCCTCTCAAGGGTGACTCACTGTCATGTGTGAAAGGCTGCCAGGTCTTGCTTACATGCTGAAACAAGCATGGGTTCTCTGTGTTAGACACACATAACCTCAGAAAAAGCAGACGCTTGCTGCTGAGAAGGCAGCCCTGGAAAGGACTCTGCTGACTAAAGGACCTGAACTTCAAGGTATTTCTCAACCCTTTCTGAAAAGTTCAAGGTTGTTGTTAGATTACCACAGAAAACTTAGATGCAAAGCCATAGCTGAGGACTTGGCTGGTGAGTGCAGTGTTTTAAACCATGGCTTCCTAGGACCATGAGGGTTTACCCAGGTAAGTCCTATGGAGTGAGGCACTTTCTAGGTGCAGAGAGAAGTAACCAAGACTCTGCCTGGTCTAGAGCTGCCTTTTGTCCAAGGAAAATGGCATGAAAAAAGCATTTCTCACTATTTCATGGGGCTGCTCCCTCAAGGAGCCTGTGAGGAACCTGCCTTGAATCTGTAGAGGGGCAAACAAAGCATGTGGAACACCATCTCTGAGTGTGAGTAGTTCATTGACTGTTCCTGAGCAGCACCAGCAGCTGCTCAGCACTCCCTGCTCTCTGCAGTGACAAGGACCTTGCAGGTAAATAGCCATGCACAAAAAGCTTGTTTGCACCCAGAAGCTTTGCTGCCTACGTGAGTGTGTGCTCCACCCTTTGGTCTTCTCCTGTCATCCCGGGCCCACCACCGGCCAAGGGCGCAACTCTGAAATCTCTGCCCCAGGCACTAATAACAAATCCCAGTTATTAGCACATACCACAGTCTGCATTGCCCTGCAGACAGGTGGCAAAGGACACCTTGCCCTTGTACCCTTTGGAAGGCTCCATGCACTGTCTGTGGCTGTGCCGTGACAAAGCAAAGGTGCTTTTGCAAGGACGAGCTGGGATGTCAACCCACAGGTCCCAGAGGGCCCTGTGCTGCAGCTAGAGGGACACAGCTGCACCTGTCCTTTGGCACACAGAGGACTCATAGTGGAGGAACTGACAGGTTTCTCCCACAACTAAGAGGGGAAGATGTTCCATAGCCTTCCTCAGCTCCAGGTATTGGCCAACATTTTGCTGCATCATGTAGGGAAACCATGCTGCCACGGGGCAGTGACACCACAGCTGCCTCCTGCGTGTTCTGCCAGGCGTGCACCATCCAGGAGTCACCCATGCAGCTGGGAAAGCCATTTGCACGTGCTTTGATCCAGAAAAAAAGGCAGCTGAAGCCCCACGTTAAGGTCTTGCCACCATTTTTCAGATCATATGATTGCTAACCTCTCTGCCTGAAATGAAGGTGTAACCTAGAAATGTTAATTTTGAATTGAATCACAGAATGGTTTGGGTTGGAAGGGACATTAAAGATCATCTAGTTCCAACTCCCCTGCCAAGGGCAAGGGCACCTTGCACTAGACCAGGTTGCTCAGAGAATAAAGAGTGTACCATCATTTATATGAGAAAGATATAGAAGCCAAACACAGTTCGAAATATATCGTTAATATTTATTCTTCTCTGGGAGAAGGTTTCCATCCCCTAAAATTTCAAAGAGGTTATATTTAAATATTTTTGCTGTGTACCAGAATGGATGTCTAATGAAAAGCTTAAAGAGAAGCTGCAGGCCACAACAGCCTCATCCAATGGTAAAAGGACTCACCTGACACGTGGAAAATAAGCCAAGGCCACAATGCTACTTAGGCATTTAATATCACATGTGCCAGTCTAAGTGAGAAGACTAAGTATTAGTTGTGAACCTGCACTGCAGGTGTCTGTCTCAATAAGGCAGTGCAGGGCCATCCCACAGAAGTGATCCAGTCCCTGGACTATTGGTTACTCCAGAACAAGTACATTTCTCATCATAGTTGTGCTTCAAATTTTTATCCTTTTAAAAACTGAACCACATATTGCAAGGGTAAAATAATTGTATTCTTCTTATCCAGCATTCATATATTTTACTGAAAAACTTCCAAACTGGCACTAATGTGTCAAATTTCTCTTCTTAGCAATGATGAAATATTACACCTGTGGTTTTCTTCCACTGTTTAATCATCCACTATTTTTCCATTTTTTTTAATCACCTATGACCAAGTCAGGATTTCATCCTAAATTTTCCTTGCTAACATTTTAATATTTGGCAGGTACAGATAGTTTTATAGGTAAAATAGTAAATTATAGGTAAAATTCTATCCAAGAAAAAAAAATGAAAGGTAGGAAAGGAAATTTAAAAAAAACCAAACAAGTGAATACAATATATTAGAGATTCTGGAATAGCTCCCTTCAGAAGCAAAATTTCACCATTTTTTTGGCTCTACTAAGTCATGTCTCCTGGTTGTTTTGCTAACTCTTTAGAAAAGCAGGGTTGACATTGAAATCAATAATCACATTAATCTGCAGGTGTCAAAGCAGTTGTCAAAATGAGCCAGGAAAATGATCTTTTTTAGAAATGGCCCAACAAAGGCATTAAGATGAAGGGCCAGGAATTACAGCCTAGATCTCCAGTCACCCAGCCCAGTCTCTAGTGTGTTAAACTCCCCCAGCTCTGACAAATGAGTTGAACATCTTAAGCTGCAATTTCAAAGTGATTTTCTGAGCAAAGTGAAACCATGCTGTCACACAGACACCACTGCTGCCAGCTGCTCTGACTGCAGTCACCTTCTGCCATTGCTCTTTGGAGCACAGTGCTGCCACTGCTCAGCCTTCCTCTGGGGGCTCCTCAGGGTGGCAAACTGAAGTCACCTGTCAGAACAGAGAAACCACTCGTCCTTCTTCTTCTTCCTCTTCTCCTCCATTGTCCCATGGGGTGTGCTCATCCAGGATTTTAACTCACTACAGTGAGCTCCAGTGATGCCCACCCTGTTAGAAAACATCATGTTAATCTGCTTGACACAATGAAGAAAAGAAAAACAGGAGAGAAGGAGAGAAGGGTACAGGTTTGTAATGTTTCCTAGGCAAACCAGCAAAGAACCTTGCCTCCTTTAGCAGAGAATGCCTGCTCTGCCCCAGGGGAAAACCAATAAATGTGCTTGTACCCTCAGCACCTTGAAAACCCACTGTGTTCATGTCTGGAGTGAGCATGCACTCAGCATGGATTGCAGACATCCCAGTTAAGCTCCCTGAGAGTTTGGTTCCTTTGCATGCCAATTACAGGACTCTGTGCATAATGTATAAAGCCAAGATGCTCGGGATGCACCTGATGATCCCAGAGCATGCACAGAACAATTACAGGAGTGTTTGCAGCAAATTTCACGCTCTCAAGAAGTACCAGACTCACTGGTCATGTGCTGGAGACATGCCCAAAGAGTTTGCATGTGCAGTGCTGTAGCATTCATGAAGATGATTCTTAATTTCACATTTCCAGGCAAAAGAAGACTTAAGTCTTAAAGGGAGTTTTCCATACACTTCAACAGAGCAAAACTGATTTACTGATAACCAGTAGTCATGAGTTAGTTATGAGCATTTAAAAGTACTGCAGTGATACTGCTGTTAATCACAGCAGGAGAGGAAATGGAATTCCTCTCCGATGGCATACCCAGGCCTGAAAGATTTTGTGTTTATCATGAATCAGGAGAAAAAGTTCTGTTTCTATTACCATCAAAATTGCATATTTAAAGTACAATGTAGTAACAAAATTACTTTTTTGGAATAAATATATCAGTAATTTTTGATCAGAACATTATTAAAAACTAAAAGTCAAGAAGATTGAAGAAGTTGGAATGAATCATAAGCAAGGAAACAAACCCCATTTTGGTTTTCAGAAGTTTTGATTAATTTCTGCTCAAGCTTATGTTAAGGCATACTTCCTTTCCACAGAAAACTTCTGATTTTTAAACAAGCACTACAATTGGTGGTAGGTGCTTTGCCATTGGATAACCAAGAGAACTATCTCTGCAAGCTTCAGGCTCTCCCAGGCCTCTCAGAACCCACACTCCTGTTCCTCCTGTGCAGACCAAATCCTCAGTCCAGTGGCCCCTCTCCCAGTGAGAAAGATTTAGGTTTTATCCTTTCTCATAGCACGACCAAATCCATGCATGGGCCATGGAAGATTTGAAAGCACTGGTTTTTAAAAGGTATGCAGACAGATGAAGCTAGAAACAGAGTGAGCTCAGATGGATTCCATCTTGCTCAACTCTGACCAGTCTGGCTTAGTCTTGGCTAGTCTAACATGAGATCACCACCCAGTTTCCCTCAATAATCAATGGAAAGAGACTGATGGGATGAGTCACTCTGTGGGGGTTCCTATCACACACATCTGTCTCAAGAGGCAATATTCACCCTCTGGCTGGGCTTCTTTATTCCACAGTGGCTGTTGAGGCAGCTGAAGGCATGGTCTGACTGGACAGAGAGTGTTTAGGCAGCTGCAGGTAGACAGGATGATCCCCACCCTGAATGACAGCATTATTATCACAGAAAATATCACTACAAATACCTGCTCGTTGCATCTCACCTCCAAGTGTCTGCTTGCCGATTAGAAAAACAAAATATGGCTTTTCACTCCTGTGTAACATTTGCCATCCCTGGCATAAACTGAATCAACTCCCTATAGATCTGATCTCTACCAAGTCTGTTCTTCAAAAGGCATCACTGGGACTGCTGGGTATCCTTGGAACTGAATTCACAGTTCCACTCTTTCAAGGAAAACCTTCTCAGTTTATGAAGTACAAAGTATAATTTGGGCCCAGATATTCTGTATTGATTCTGCTCAAGTCCTGCTACATGGTGAGTCTCACAAAAGGCTGATGGAGCTATATGTGGCAGGCCAGAGGAGCTTATTGGCATCTAGAAATGTCACCAAGGGCAATGGAAATGAAAGACTGTAAAATTTCTTACCTACAGAGATGAAACTATGAGGCCAATGATGAGAAGGAATCTGTAGAGCAGACTTCCCAGAGGGACCTCAGGCTGTGGTGGGAACTGTCTGGAGTCCAAGAGCCACCAAGGGACTGAAACTCCCCAGCTTAGGGCTCCAAGGGGAAAAGGTTTGGGCTGAAGGGCAAAGAGATGGTATTTTACAGGGACACCTAGGCCCTGGAGGTAAAATTTTATTCTATGCACTCTACCCTACAAATAAACTACTGGGGGAACTAAAAATGGAAAGGAGCATTTGGGTGTATGTGCAAGGGAGGGACACACTCTGGGCTGACGCTCACTCACACTCTCTGTTTATCTTTGTGACTTTTTTACCTCAAAGAAGCTCCCATCTTTGTGCAATGATGTTTTCCTCCTAAGGCAGCAAACAAGAGCACAAAATTAATAGCAGCAGTTGTCCTTTCAGTCCTCAGAACAGAGCACTGAATATGACTCATGGGGCTATGCCAAGCTGGCATTCTACCAGGGCAATAAAGTTGTTGCTGGTGGATCCTCATTAACAGCACGCGGAGACCTCCTGTCCAAGAGAAAGATGGGGCTTCTGCATTGCCTCAGAAGAAGAAAATGCAAAATATTGTATGGCTGAGTTAATTAAATCTGACAGAGAACAAAGCTGGTTGTGATGAGCAGGCGAGGCTCCCCTGCCATGCTATCTCGACTGAGCTCTCTGCACGGGCCCCTCAAAAGTGGTCAGTGCTGATCTAACCCAGTTCCCATTGAAGTCAATTAAAAAAACTCTTCCTGACATCACTGGGAGAGCAACAAGCAGAGTTATTGGGGGCACAAAGCCAGGACAATGCTGAGACAATAAACTTGAAAACCAGGAAGGAGTTGCCTGATGTATCTCCAAGAAGAAATGTAAAACATGCCCAAGAACAACAAAGGGCCTTTGTTAAAGAAGCAGCAATTTGCCCAGTGGAAGCCAAAGAGATGCTGTTGCCACCCACTTGAGCCCAAGATGGTCACACAAAGCCAAATGACTGTCCATCTGGAAGTGGCCATTAAGCAGAGGGTGATGCACACATCCCAGCAGCCACTCCGTTCTCCTGGAGATGGCACAACTCACCCTCATGGGAATGCAAGCACATTTTCACTGCTAACCTACAGATCTCCACAGGCCTGGCTTGGTCCTCCTATATGCACAGGAAAGCCTGGCTCCACATCAGCTCACCAGCTCCTGATGTGTCCCTTACCTTCCTGATAACATTAAGTGGTCAAGACCTTGATCCCAGCTGCCATCACCCCAGAAATATCAATGCAGAACGTCCATGAAGATAATACCTTTCAGCCCTTTAGCTCTATTTACCATCCCTGGATTTCTAACTACTGATTTTTTTGATCAAGAAAAGCACATATCTCCATACCTGGTTCCCACCAGCCACCATCCTGCTGATACTTCACATATATACAAGGGAAAAGAGGCCTGACTCTGCAGGCACAGCATGGCCCTTTGCCAAAGAAAATTGTCAAAATAACTCCAGTGATTTGGATTCCTTGTGGATGCTGGTAAAGCACAGCATTCTGTTTTCAGAGTACCAGAGAAAAGAAACCTAAAGTGACCCAGGTTCTTAAATCTAAGTATGAAACCCAGATTCTCCTTTTAACATTATACAGCTCGTGTGGTGTCTGGGAACTAAGCTCCTAGTTTAGCAGAGAAACCTATATAGAAGCCAGGAACAGAAAATAACACTAATAATGAGAGACAAAGAAGGCCAGGGGTCTTCACCCTTCTTTCTCCCAGTGCTTTGTTCCCTGAGGTGAGGCACTGAGCCAAAAGACCTGAGTGAAGTAAAGTTTCCTAAAATAAGTGTTGAACTAGAAGGCACCTCCCATGTCTAGGGCACAGTTGCTAATTAGGAAAATACAGAAAAGGGTCAGGAAAACATCCTGGAGCAACAAGCTTCAGGACAGGACTTGTAAGAAATTTGAAACAGTGAGCAAAAAGCATCAAGGCTTCTAGTAACATAACGACATTTATTATAAAATTGACATAGCAATATTGATTTTTTAAACCTGTGAAGGGGACAGGGTGAGTTTATGCATAAAAGAAAGAGGAGGCCAGCACAGCCCTGTTTGCCCCATTGATGCAGCTTTGGGAACACTCTGTATTTTTCCCATCGTGACAAATGCCCATAAGGGAACTGGCACTACAGAAAGGTTGCACAATCCTCATAACTTAAAAGGAGAAAGGCAGACACACCTATTCCTTCCTTAGCATTGGAGGCACAAAAGGACTAATGCTAACGTATACAAATAACAGGTCTGCAGGAACTCTCAAATTCCAGTCTGGAATAGTGTCAAAATAGGATTTTAATGCTGCATTTTACAAATCATGTAAGTGTTTAAGCTGAAGATAGAAAACACTTCCGTGAAACATCAGTAATTTCATGTGAACACATAGACATTTGGCAGATCTGGCAGAGAACACTTTGCCAACATAGTATAAGATTTCATTAAAATGTTGCTGTGGTGAATTGGAATGAAAAGCAACAGCTTCAACACCATCATGAACCCACAGCTGGGTTATAAGGAAATACAGCAAAACTGGGGGTGATACAGCACCAAGAGTGTCTCAGCTTATTCATCCAAACATTTTTCATGTTAAAAAAAATAACTCATCAAAAGCAACCTTCCCCACAGTTTCCATTTCATCCAAACCCATGTGTGCTCAAAAAATTCCTAACTACCTTATAATTAAGAGTGTTAACCAGTTCTGTCCTTTAGCTCTTGTACTTGGCTGTTCATATAATGGTCTGGGAGGATCCAGATAACATTTAAGGCTGGAATGAGTCAGCCTGGAAAAGATTATGTTTATATAATTGCAGCATGGTATGGGAAGTGCCCTATATTATAACAGGCTCAGCATTAGCCTAACTCTGAAGGCAGCTGTAGTCAGCCACCCTGCTATGAGTAACTCAGTGAGCCCTCTCCTCACACAGCACCTGCCTTACATCATGAGGGTTTTAAAAACACAGCTCTTTTCCAACCTGTATCTTTCCACAGCCTGGACACCAACAACCCAACCCAACCCAGCCTCCAGCCCCCACTGTGATGGAAATATTCAAGAACAGAGTTTCACTCTCATGCTGGTGGTTTTTCACCACTAGATCTCTTGCTTGTCTCAGCCATTCCCACTCACCAGGCAACAGGAGGGGCTGAGGAGGCAGCAGAGCTATCTGGCTCTTTTACCCAGCTGCATCCAGTTCTTGAATCCAAGTTATTGCTGTAAGTTCCTCCAACTGATTCTGATAAGCATAGACATTAGGGCCACCCAATAAGTCATGAAATGCTGTCATGACCCTCCCTGTCCAACCAGAGAGACGGTTGACTGCTCATCAGGATTTGGGAGCAAGAATTTGGCAAAGAAGGCTGCACCCACAGTGCCTGGTGAAGAGCTGATGTGTCAGGATCCAGGGGAAACACATTCTGTGTCCAGCACCTTGTGGTATGGGACACACGATAATGGAAGCCCTGTTGGGACAGCAATTTCCACCCCCTTTGCCTCCATTGTTTCATGGGTTACCTTCTGTTGATTACAAAGAAACCCAGGCTCCCCCACCCAGCCAGGAGCAAGGCTGCCTGCAGCTGTGTTGCAGGAAGGCAGGTGCATGTTTGTGACTCCTCTGGGGGACTGGCAGCAGTTTCACACCAACTCACTGAAAGTTTTCATGAAACTGCTCTGAGAGGATCCCAAGAGACTGGAGTGCTGTGTGGGGACTGCTCCTTTGTACTGCCAGGGAAAGGAAACACTGTGTGAGGACAAGCACGGCTGAGGAAAGTGTCCCTAACACTAGTACAATGTATGATCTCTCTGTCATTACATTTCCTTACATTAACCATTTTTTTTGCAGTGCTTAGTTGCTGGCCAGAGTTAAACCAGACCTTCCTCATCAACTGTTAAAAATTCCCTTTTTCTTGTCCTCATCATTCCCTTAGTTTCTCTCCCTTTTCAAACACCCTCTCATCTTCTCCTGCCGTCTTCAGGTTCTTTTTTTAAATCCCACTATCAGTTTGTCTCCCATTTCAGCCCATCATTGCTGAAGCCTGGTTGGTCTCCATCATTCTGAACAGCCATGCACCACCTCCCCAACTCAGAGGTGGGATCCTACACTTCTAAGGTCCAAGCACAGCCTCTTCTTACCTCTACTCCCTGCACTTGCTGCCCTTCAGGTACATTGTCTCCCTCCCTTGCTAGACTTGTCTTTATGCTATCTCAGACTTGGCATAAGAGAAAATTTATGCAGACATTAATGGCAACCAGCAGGCACCCAGTGATTTGCTTTCAAGATTGAGTTAAGTGAAAGTAGCAGGGGTTAGATTCAGGGCTCTACTGATTTTTACCTTGCTGACTTTCATGTTGAGCCCATTAAAGTTTTCTGCTCTGTGTACTCAGCAACACTTCTGCATACCAGGGCTGGAGCTTTCCAGTCTGGTATCCAGTGCTCTGCTGCAATCCATTGTGGCCAAATCAGTTGTTAGCAGCCCACCAGAAACACTTTTGGAATTGGTTATGAGATGAGACAGAGCTGCAGGAAGATCAGGACACTTCTCTATCTCATGATCCCATGGCTCTCTGTGACTCTTTGGCTCACAAGACGTTTATTGTCCTGGGCATTCACTTGTTTCATGCACCAGAGACCTTGACCCTGGGCTGCTGAGGCTCCTGACAGTCCCCAGAGGGGACTGGCTTGCTTTGCACTGGCATGTGGTGCTGCTGTGCCATGCCTTGTCCGAGGATGAGCATACAGTACACTTGGCAAGGTAGGCCCTGGACACCCCTAACTTTGCCAACACATCTTCTCTAAAATATCACAGTCCTTTTTAAAACAAAAAGGCAACCATGTTTTCAGGGAAGGGGCTCTGGACAGTAGGGATGCAGAAACAGTGACTGTCCCTGAGAAGTTAGTGTTGATTTTAGGCACCCAAACCAACTTGCTGGCTGACACCACCATGAAGGGATTCTCTGGAGCATGGCTGGGTTCAGATGCTTCCAGAGCAGCTGGGCAGTGCTGCTGAGGCCACAGGGGCTGGGGCCAGTCTTTCTCGTCCCACACAACCTATAAGCTGCATGCTCACAGCCCATCAGGCTGCTGTCTTTGATCCTGCATAGCTTATGAGCCCTTCCTGAAGCCAGCACGAAAGCCCTGGGGGTAGGGATCCCCAGGGCTGGCTTTGTCACCAACAGCCCAGAGCTGTGGGTCTGGCTCTCCCAGAGTCACCACTTACTGCTCTTCAAAAAGGCCCACGAAGCGCTTTTGGGACCGCCTCTGAACAGGACAGGCTGACACTGCAAGCCTGTATTTTAAACCAATTCAGATCAAACACTAAGGAAATTCCAAACCAGAGAGCTTTCTATTTCCTCTGCTTCCCCTGTAATCCACCCGACTGTCTGCCAGTTCCCGGGAGTGCTGCTGGTCTAAAAGCTTTCAGCCCCTTCCCACACACAGGAGAGTTGGTTTTATTTGCCCTTCCTTCATGGGCTCCAACTCTAAAGCTTCCTACCCAACCCTTCCTTAATAAATTGGAACAATTACTCTTGGCTTCTTAAGGATAATTGCTAGTAAAATTCAGCAGATTTCCCCCAAAAGACATGAAAGGGTTGGAAGCAGAACCAGAAACTAAAGGAGAAAGAAAATGCAGGACAGAAATAATAGCCCTTGTTCCATTCACGTCTTATCCACCGCTGGTGAGCTTTTGTTCTTAGAGTCACATATTTGAGAGATGAATCCTCCCAAGTTGTCTCCAGTGGGGAAATGCCTCATGCTCGCTGCTTTGGAAAACTGATTAGTTGTTTTTAAAGTCAATTTACAAGATCTTCCTGAATCTAGAAAAAAAAAAATCATGAATGCCTCAGGCTTGGATTTCCAAAGAAACAGCGGGGCATCAAGAAAGGACAAAGTCACAAGAAGCAAAAGATGTTCCAATTCATCCTGACTTTCTATGACAGGACCCCCTTCCAATACTTTCTTTTCCAAAGACAGTTTAATACACAGAAACAATGAATTTTGAAGCCTGGATGGTCTTAGGTGTTCCCTTGAGGGACTGTGGACTCTGATACTTCTGTAAGTATCAACAGTTTAGGTTCAAGACAGCTGAGGAGCTATTCAGACCATCAGGTCTGGCTCATTATGGACAAAATTAGACCAAACAGATGAGTTAAGCCTCTGAAATAGGCAGCCCAAATGGCAGGAACCCCCAAACACACCAACAAGGAGCAGGAATAACCAGCTTTGTTTTCTGTGTTGTTGGTTATCTCACTGGGCCTGCAAGAAGAACTGCTGAGCATTGGATGTGCCTGTCATATTTGAGCATGAGGCTGATAAAGGACTAGGTGGGTCACCAAGCCCTGTCTCCAAGTAATCTGTCTGTTGGTTTAACTGGGAGCAAATTACAGGCATCACTAAGGAGAAACTTGAAGTGGTACTGGCATGTCTTGCCTCCAGTCTGTCTCTATTTGTGGCACATTGCCAGCACTATGCAGGGAAGCAAAAGAGCCTCTGAAATTAAATTTTATCTTGGAGGAAGGGGGCGGAGTTTTCTTCCTCAGCAGGCCACTAGCAACAGCCCTGAGCATGGGATTTATGTGGGATAGATACAGGAAAACAAATGACTACGCAATCTTCTTTCACATTTGCCCAAATACATCAGCATATCACAAGCCCAAGGATTCTTATCACAAATATAATTTAATGTCACTCTGATTCTATTCTGTAGTTACGAAATCCCTTTCACAAGCTTTCATAACTCCACCTTCAGAAACACAGTAGTTTTCTTGCCTGCCCCACTACTTCCTAGTGGTAGACCATTCCAGAATTCTACTCCACAGGTGGGGAAAGACAGTTCGTGATGCATTTGATTTGAAATATAGCACATACAAGTTTGTAATTAGACCACATGGACAACAAGAAATGGGAGATCTTGAATAGGGAAAGAACATGCAATACCAGAAAGCTCTTCACAGCACAATTAACATCTCCCTGCTTCTTCAATTCAGCTAAGACACTAAAACAATCAGGGTTGAAATTCAACATTAAATAGAACTAAAATTGCCTTTTGTAATTTTATTTTCTTTACTTGTATTTATAATTCAGTAGATTGATATTCTGAATTCCTGCTTCTGCATGGTAAGTACCTGTTCTTTAATCTTCTCTTAGCACTCCATTCAGATAATCCTGACAAGCAAGCACTTCCCTTCAGGGATGGTAATGAATATAAATAAAGCCCTATTGTAGAAAAGTACAATACTCAGTACATGTTTCCCACCAGTAGGCAGGACTCACTTTGAGAGCACTGCATGGCACAATGCACTGAAAAGTCTCAGCAGGCAGAGTTTATCCATTAGCTTATAGCTGATCCCTACTAACCAGAGGTCCCTTGATCCAGGAAACATAACCCTGTATTGCAATAGGTCCAAACTCCCCTTTGTTTCAGTCTGTTGCTGCATTTGCCACACCAGTCAATGACAGAGGGAGGTGTCCTGACCCATGGCGTGGCCTCCTTGTCCTTTACCAGCCAAGAGCAAGGGAATCGTTTTGTGAACTGCAGCCCAAAGCACCTCAGCTGAGTCTATGACCTTTGTGTACTGAACTATGCTGATGGTGTTCTTAATTTATAAATTGTTCCTTGAGCAATGAAAAAAACACCTGTAAATCTACAGATGTAGAACAAATCAATTCCTTAGGAAATCCTCCAACACTATTCTTCAATCCAGATCAACCTGGCCATCTTTATATCAAGGCTTCGTGAACTGGGAAGCAAGTAATCATTAAGTGTTTTAAGAAAATGGTGAACAAATTCCAGAAACTATATAGACTCCAGAAAATCACAGAAGTTTCTTACAATCATAGCTTGTAATTCTGCAGTGCTTTCTCCCAAGGCACAGAACCCTTTAACATAGCAGCTCCTGATCTGTTCCCCTGGCATCCCCACTTCCACTCTGCAAGGCAGCAAATGTGGTCACACACCCTGACTTGGGAACTGCTTTCCTAGCACTTATTCCTCATGCTGTAACATGTTTCTAGCACCTAAGAGTCATCAGAACCTGCTTTGCAAAGTATTTAGAAATGAAGTCTTAAAGCAATGTCACCCACAGCACAAATTAACACCCAGCAGGCTCAGTTGTGACTATTTGCTGCTCTGTTTTGCAGGCAGAAATGGCTGGATGCTAGTCCTGAGAAAGGGCATTAAGGGATGGTCATTTGGTCCAGGGGACTCACACAGATTTAACATCAGTGGTAACAGAAATTATTTATTCAAATCACCTTGTGGACCCAGAGTATTTTGTGGCCCATTGTAGCAGGACTGGACCCTGCTACCATCTTGAACAGGAGACTGTGGTGATGCCGTGACACGTGGACAACAGCTCTCACCACTCAGGGAAGGGCTGGGGCAAAGCAGGGCTCAAACCCCACCAGAAAATCTGCCTCTCCCCAGCCAGAGGAGCCTGTGTGCTGGAGAGCACAGAGGACAGGGAGATGGGAGACATAAATGGTGAGACCAAGGGGTCTGTGTACTTATACCCTTAATCAAGGTTCTGCATTCCTTTTCTGTGTAATTCCAGGGCAATTTTTCCCAGGTGAAAAGGTAGGTAGAAGAGCAGGGCCATGAGGAACCCATCTAGTTTCTCATTCCTAAGTAGAAGGTGGAACGGTCACTGTGAAGTTTCCAGATTTGCAGATAGAGACATCACCAGAACATTATGAGAAAGAACAAAGTCTCTGCTCAAGGGCTGCATTATACCAAATACTAGCAAAATGGCTGAGACCTATTTGTAGCAAGCACTCCACCCCATACTAGGACTCTGAAGGTTTTTAGAGAATTACTGGCAGTCCAATAAACATGCTGAAGAGCAGACTGAACAGGGTACTACCAGAGCTATTTCCAAGAAACATATTTCCTTCACTTCACCTTCCTTTAGGTAATATAGTAGAAAGCTTTCAAACAGGTGATAGAATTATTTCCTTGCATGTGTTCAAGACAATATGAATTCAGTACTGTTTCCCACTGAACCATACAGCTGAGAGATTTTAAACCTCCAATATTTCCCATTCTGGTTCTCAATCATAAGAGAGGTCCCTCCACATTCAGCTACACACAAAATTGTCACAATGAACTCTACATGACATACCTCATACCAGCTACAAAAGGTAACGTGATGTGAGTCATTCACTTCTTTCAAAAGTAGAGCAGCATCTGAAAGCATACAGAGGAGAAAAACAGTATTTCCTCAAAAAAACTGCTAGTATCAGCAGAAACAGCTTTCTAAATTGTAGAGGCAATGCCTTGCTGATGTGAAATACCAGCAGTTACTCACATTTTACATCATCCAATGTATTCATGTTGTACCCACTTGGACAGCCTAAGGAATTTTCCTCCTTTGTCAGCCAGCTTTCTCTCAGGGAGCATGGCACTGCAACCCTCTTGGAAGATGTTGGCTGTTGACCAATATATAAAATTCAAGGACTCAGTGCTCATTCCAGTCTGAGAATATTGTCTGCCTGGTTCATGCTCTCCTCATTGCACTCAGTTTCAAAGGGACACAAAGGGCAGTGAAATGTGCTTGGCAGGTATCCTGAACTAACTTTCAACTGTTAGAACTACAAACCAGGCTGGGGATGTTGAGAGAAACAGGACATTTCACCTCTAAGCTTGTGTCTGAAGTTGCTCTTTTAGTTGCTAATATAATAAATTGCGACTGTATTATTTAGATCAAAGAAGTTTTAAGTAATGGATGAAAGTCAGCTATACCATGTTGTGAATTTATAAAATTAATAATAACAATAATAATAATAATTTAATCTTTGAAGTGCCTTACACAGATGAATTAATTACCTCACAATACTCTTTGGAGTAGATGAGAATTATTACCTCCTTGTGAGCGATCTGGAAACAGCAACAAAGATGCTGAATGACTTTACCAAAGTCAGACCAGGCTGAGCCTGAGCTAGCATTTAACACCAGGCATGTCTGGCTCTGTTTTTGTGTTCAGACCACTCATCCACCCTGTTGAAATGACAGCTGGCTTCCTGCTTCGTGCGCTTTGTTCAGACATGATCCTCAGACAATGGGTGAAAATATTCCCACCCAAATAATCTTGTTTCTTTTTGAGCTAGGCTAGTCAAATTGAAATACCTCTTTAATGTCTTAACATGCATTTCCTGAAAGAGAGCATTTTTTCCTTCCCTGAGGTTTTCTTCGGCTGCTGGATTGGAGCTGAAATACAGAGTATGAGCATGCAGCAGTATGATTTTAAATTACTAGCAGCAGTACAAAGAGGTCAGCATCCCAGAACATGAAGATATATCTATTTTGACCTCTAGCTGACACTAAGAAAATATTTGGGTTGTGGTGAGGCCATTGTGAGATGTTGCTTTCAAGAATACAGAAGCAAAGAACAAAGAGGCTTCTGGGGGTCCTCTTGCTCTGCCTCCTGCCCCACATGCCCTGTGACACGTAAACCCTTCCAGCAGTGTCTCAAGTGGCTTTAGGAAGATTTCAGATGCAAACTGTCCCATTCCAGATCTCTTCTTTGGGATCACTGAGGGAAGATCACACAGAGGTCACCACAGAGCCTGCACCTCTCCCTGGAGAGCTGCCGGGCAGAGTCAGCGGCGTTCCCAAGCCCAGTGGAGAAGCTGGCTGAAGCTGCTGAGATACAGACCATGAAAGGTGTCTGCTGTAGCTGTGTGACCAGGACAGAGGTGAGCAGCTTGGCTCCAGTCAGACAAAAGCTTGGAAAATGCCCAGCAGGGCAGGAGGCAGCAGCGGGCAGCGAGTGACCCACTGCTGTCACATTCCACGGCTCCCTGCCCCTGAGAAAAGAGCAGGGGGGCATAGTTTGGGTGGGTTTAGGTTTTGGGTTTTTTTTTTTCCCCTAATGGTTTAAAAGGCCCTAATCCACACCTGCCACAGACATTGAAAGCAGAGTTAGGTGCACTTTTTCCCCTGCAGAGTTGTGGTTTCCCTAAAGGTCAGCAGTCCTCCCCTGCCCACCATTGCAGTCACACACACCACCAGGGAACATCACTCCATGGACTCCACCTGTGGACACCTGGGGTAGCATTTGGCCCTCGCATCCAGCACGGCCGTCTCAGGGTGTGGGGCACCTTTCTGACACATGACACACAATTTTAGCTGTCCCTCTGTAGTTCAGCTCGAGAGAAGTATGGACTAAATGTGCATTTCTCCTTTACTCCATTAACATGATGTAAGAATTTGTCCTGCAGTTGATGCTTAGTTAAAAAAAAAAAAAA
>VZUA01096768.1:14353-34073 GCA_013401035.1 Horornis vulcanius | reverse complement strand
AATGCAACTTAATCTTGAAGTTCTTTGAGCTTAATATTCTCTCTAATGCAACTTAATTTATTTTACAGATTATAGAATAGACACCAAAACTACTGAGATCTGGAGAAGCAGAATCAGAAGTCTTAGATTATGTTTTTGGTTTTGTTCCTGATCTGCTGTTTTAAGACAGAAAAAAACCACTTGAATTATAGAAAAACCTGAAAAGATAAAGATGTATAAATTCAACTGCAAAAAAAGTTTAGGAGTCCTGTTTTACATTAATCTAAACCCTTGCAGTGGGGAGTTGGAAATATCATGGTGAGGGGAAGTTGAAAATGGATCAACAAGGGAATGTAACCCTTGGGATTTTGTAACTCTGGCTAACAAATATTTCTGTTCTATCCAGTGATAAAGGTAAAGTTTTGGTGAATTCATCTCAGCCCTCCTGAGGAGTTCCAAACTGTTCTCTTCAGCTGCCTGCTAGCTGTTATTCACTGTGATGTGGAATCCAAGCCAAGCAACTCCTCTTTTGCCTGCTGTCCAAACAGAAGCCTGAAACATCCTGGGCAGGAATATTGAGAACACCAAATAACAAACACCGTGCAGCAGATGTGAGTGGCTGCCTTTGTCCAGTTCAAATTCAGGTATTCACGTGGCACCCAGATATTGTCTAAAAATAGTGCATCGTGTCAGTGTTCATGCCTGACAAGGTGTTTCAGGAGGGTTGAATGCAACAAATTTCAAGGTATTCACACCAATGTTGTTGAGTTTGTTTATTAGTATTTTCCTGTCCTCGGGTGTTAGGAGAATCTTGTATGAGAAGCTGTAAATATCCTCAAAGTACAGCAGGTTTTTTTCTGGATATCTAATTTTTGGTTTTTTCAGCTAAAAAGGCAATCAAATATCCACAAATACACTCATAGAAGTGCTTTCTGTGTACTTGACATTTATTTTTAATTTACACCTATCACAAAATACACATGCTTAATCACTCCCTGCATGATCTGTAAATCGAAGAATTACAATTCCTGCCTTTGGGGCAAGGAGTTTATAGATTTTTATAAGCATACACTGTAAAACCCATTCCCAGAATAGATACACATGAGAGTGGGCTTCTGTATCCATTTTCTTCAGATTTAGCTGAACTTTAATCAATAACAAGGATCTTATATATAATGTGCTACAGCTCCCAACCAAAGTCAAGAAACATTGCCAACAAAACTACCCAGATTCTGATTTTAGGCTCCTTTTCTTGTCATTCTAATGATTATGTCATGCATTTATTTTGGTGACAGGAGAAAAAAGAAGATAATAATCCACTGGTTTATCAAAATTACTCCTCCAAATTTAGGCATTTCTAGATGAAAGAGCACCATGCAGACAAGTCAGGCTAGAACAACATCAGAATTTAAAGCTGGTTTTTTTTTGTTTTTTTTCTCAGCTCACCTAGCGTGGCAGTATCATTTTTGGTTTCAGCCTGAACTCATTCTCAGTCTGCTTGAGCATCTATTCCCCTGTGATGTACAAGTCTAAATACTACCAACACATCCAGGCATTTTCTAGGAACTACAGTGGCAGGCCCTGGCATAAACATCCAGCTTCCATGACCTCCACTGACCTCAGAGAGCTCTGAACATCCATTACCTACAAATGTGTCTCATGCTCAGCTGCAGGTGATCCTAAGTCAATGGAACAGAAAATATTTTGACAGAGCAGTTTTGCATCCTCATCCTCTACCCTGTCAGGAAGAGTAAATTTCTCTCTCAGCAGATCAGTGAAGTCAAAATGCATCATTCATGTGCTGCTTTAACCTCCTGTAATGCAGATTATGACATACAGTTTATGATGTGTTAAGAATAAAAACTGTTTGTGACATCTCTTTTTGTTATTTACTTACTTACGTATTTTATGAGGTTTCTCCTTTTCCATTTCAACACGAGCAGAGCATTTGTTAGAAGAGAGCAGAGGAAAGCCAGCTCGAAGTAGCACACACTCGAGAGGTCACAAGACACAGCAGAAATCCAGGGAATTCTTCTCTGGGCCACCCCTGTCCTGTTACAGAGGTTTGTATGTCCCCAAACTTCCAGGCTGTGAACTGCAGTATGAGCACTTTCTCCATTCCTTTGGATATCCCACCTGAAGTTTTGAAAATATGTCAAGAACAGAACTACAGTGACCTCCAGGCTTCCAGTTAGTCCCCAGATAATTTATCATTTCCCATTAAAATTTTTATACTTTCTTGAACTGACACTTTTATGTAGAATTGGGAGGAGTGGTGAGTAATAATAATGTTTTTTCAAAAGTTGCCTCATATGAAGAGTTTGTTTTACACAGTTACACCATTTCACATGGATAATTCAACAGTAGTGAAGCCAGGCAAATAAAGTAATCTATGTTGTTGTTATAAATTGATCATGCAGTAGATTTTGATAAATCATCTCTTTTATTATAGCATGGAATTACTACACACTGAAAAGTTTCAAGTTACTAAATAACACCCCTAAACATATCTCATATGTTAATGCTGATTTTGACCCCAGAATAATCTTTTTTTCATCTACCTAAATCTACCTATGCAAAATAATATACTGTTAAAGCAAACCAGTTAAATGACAGCATAATTCCTTTTCTGCAACTGACAAAAAATATCATAAGAATTCCAAAACAAAGTTAACATAACTAGCAGTTCACAGCTAATCAAATACAAATCTAAAAAAGTTAATTTCCATTTTAAAACTCAAAGGATTGGTGAATATTTGTGTCATTCTGTAATGGTGGTAACTATCAAACTCAGTTGGAGAGCAGCAAAGGGATTCCTGTGATAATAAATAATTGTAGTCATGAATGCCATTATTTCCACTGAAAATCTGCATTTCCAAAGAGCTCGAGTAGCCCAAGGTAAAAATGCTACAGGAGAACAAAGCTGAGGGAGGTGGAGGAGCCCCAGACACTGTGGGGTGATTGGTCAAGTACTGCTACCACAACAATCATAAAAATATGATTTTTTTTAAAAGCATCAAAGCAAGTAAGAAGGAAAAAAACTGAAATGAATGGGAATTGAAGGTCATCCCACTGCTGCTGAAAACCTCATCCATATTCCAAAGGTAACTGATATCAGGGAAAGGTTTTCACAGACCCTGGAAAAAAGTGCCCAGCTCCCATCAAAAAGTTTTTGAATGAAATAAATCCACTAGAAACAAACACAGAGCGTTAATTTATGGTGTAATCCAAAACAAATAGTTTTTCTCAAAGCATTATGAATTGCAATGCTAAACCAGGGAAGACAATTTAGATAACCTTATCACTCAGACAGCAGAAAAAAAATCTTTTTTTTTGCATTGACCAAGTGAGTGATGGAAATGAGAAAGGTGCTAAAATAAGAGTACAGAAACATCCATTGGTATGAACCTACCCATAAGGAAGGCACCCACAACATCATGATGATGATTTTTCAGCAAGTTCATGACATACAAGTACTTGACATCCTTCATTAAGAAATTCCCTAGAGCAGCACTGAGCACTTAGCAGCGCTGAGCACTTTGTCTTAATCCAACAAAGCACAGAAAATACATGGAACAATGATTTTAAGAACATTCTTAAGGACAAGAAGGTACTGTTTGATTTGCTAGGCAGTGGACAATTGTGTCTGTGCCTGTGCAGATTCCACTAAAGGTGAACTTCAAATATTAATATAAGTTTAATCTAACCTTGCTGCCTGACAGCAAAGTGTCTGGAATATATAAAGGCAGATCCAAAATATCACAGGCACGTTTGAGAACTTTACATTCAAGGTCAAAATATTGGTTTGCCCTAGTCTGTCTAAATGGCAACAACAGGACCTAAATTGAATGACCCTAATCCCCCTTCCCCCTCCTACCACAAATCTCCAGGACAGCTGCAGTCCTGGATGTGTGATGAGTTGAACATTAAAAAAAAAACCATGGAAACCTTCTGAGCTCTCAGCAGTACAGAAAATGCCTTATACTGCAGTCTCATGCAAACATCTTGTTTAGAGGAATGTGCTTTTATTGTAGGTAGAAAGGCATTTGCCAGTGTGGCCCAGCTTGGTGAGTCCCTGAAGTTAGGGCTCTGTAAGTATGATGATGAAATTACACCTGTATATGTGTGTATATACATAAATGTATATGCAGTCTGGGAAAAAAGTTCACTAAGCTCACAAATTCTTTTGTGGGGGGAGGACACAGAGGAACAAAAAAAGGCAACAAAAATATGGATTAAAATCTGAAATGTCTTTTTGCTCCACTTTTTAACTTCAGAGATGCAGTAAAATCTGTTTTCTGCTAACTGATGGTTCTAAGGTGATTTAATATCTTCAGACAAAAGTAGCCATATAAAAAGGAAGAGACAATAGATTGGTATTTTTTATTTCCTGGCGTACACACAACTTTTTTCTCGTTTATGTGGCAACAAGCCGAAGAAATCTCAGCATGGTTTATAGGTGGGGAAGACAGAAATCATTTCCTAAGTGCCATTTATACAGGAAGGACACGTTAAACTAAAAGGATTGCAGCAGTTAAGAGAGGGAGAGAGCAGAAGTGTTTGAAGAGCAGTGAGTAACTTTTCACAGGAAAATACTGCATTGCATTTCCTCTGGGCTCACACCTGGCTGCTGCTGGAATTCTGGAAGCTGAGAATTTCAGGCTTTCTGTGTTAAAAGGCCCTGACCCTCAAGCAAGCACCACATCTGACCTGAGACCATGGAACAGGCTTCCAAAATTGAGTGACAGAACTGGGATTATGGGTGTGGAGTTTGGATAGAAGTGTGTGATAGAACAGGGTGCAAATCTTAGGATTTAAGGTTTTAGTATATAGTAATATATAGAGAGCAAGTTGGAGAATTTTGGGTGTTGACTAAGTTGTTCTTCACCTTCTTCTTCATGGTTTTGGGTGGTTTTTTCTAACTGGGTGAAAAGGTCTGCAGTGTGGACCTTGAGTGGTCAGTTATTGGGTTAAAAGTATAAATAATAAAGGTGTCATCTTGTTATTGGGTAATTAGGGCTTAAAAGACCATGGAAAGAGTTAGAGAGGAATCCATTTTCTACCTTGGCAGCTAGAGATCACAACTCATGAGACTGTATTTTAGATGAGAATTAACAAACATCTGAGTCCAAACACAAAAACTGCGTCTCCAGTGCGTTAATCCCGGCTCTAACAGGAAGAAAAGAAAATAAAAACCTCACAGGCTGCAGCCCCCTCAGGATGATGGGCAGCAGCTCGAGTTGGATGCTCCAGGGGTGAAGTGCCATTCCTTGCAGCCACGGGAGGGGAATGGAAAGGCACCAAGGCAGGGGGCAGGAGCTGGAGCTGTGCTGGCCCGGCTCGCTGTGCATCCAGAGCCTCAGCTGGGGCCATCACCCCTGCCAGAGCTCTGCACTCAGCAGCCAGTGATGCCCTTTGGGCTGCCTAAAACAAAGGCTAAACTAAATTAAGAGAGGAAAAAGCAGAAGAAAAAAAAAAAAAGACTCAAATTAAGAGTTAATTAAGAGAGGAAAAAGCAGGAAAAAGTTATATTTACTGGAGGGCCTTCAGGTACATTCAGGGCAGACAAAGCCCCCCAAGGGATATACCTAAAAATGGATGGCATGTCAGGGGTTTTCACACTATTACAAGTTTATAAAAAAAGTTTAAAAGTTTATAAGTTTGATCCATTTGCATATTGGGGGTTAATCTTCCAATTACAGCTTCAGGTGATGAAGTAATTTACCTCGTTTGCTCCCCTCCAACTCACTTTTGTTTGCATTTCTCATGGCCTGAGGCAGTGAGTTGTCCTCGATTCCCAGGCCTGGAGAGGAATTGTGTCTGACCAAAATGGGGAAGCAGCAGCTGACACTTTATATGGAGTTTGGATACACTAAAGAATTGAAGGATTACAAGTACATGAAAAATATAAAAGCTAAAATCCTGAGGCATCAAGAGCACATCCTGCCACTCGCTCACCTCACACACAGCTCCTGCTGCCCTGTCCTGCAGGAATCCCCTTCTGCCTTAGGCTGCCTTGCTGCATCTTATTGCACTTAACTTTCAATAAACACGGACTGCCCAGAGCCTGCTGAGGTCAAGGTCAACTTTTTTTGTTACAAATGGAGCCACAAGAGCAGCAGGAATAACAAGAATGCAGTGGGATCACTGGTGACCTGACAGTGCTGCTCACTCTCACCGGTGAAAATCAGAGCTGAATTAGAATTATAAAACCACAGAGCAAATGAGCACATTCCTAGCCAAAATGTTTACTTCCTCAGTATTCTCAATTTTCCCTTAGAAGCCTAGTGGTTGATCTTAACCAAATTTGAATAGTTTGAGAATTTAAACAATTTAACACAAGTTGTGTTGATGTCAGTGACCAGGTACAGCATAGGTGCCATAGAAGGATCAGTTCAGACCCGGCAGGATTAGCTCCCAGAAAATCCTACTGAAAGGCTTGCATGTCAAAAAAAACATTGGACTCCTAAAGTTTCATTGCCCAAAGCACCAAATCTTCCACAATCAATATTTTTCTGTTGTACCATGAAGCAGCAATTAAACAAATAATGATTATCAGCAGCAACTCCACAGTAATAATTCACAGTTGGTCAGAAGCCATTAGCTTGTGTCTCTATGGATTGAGGTAGGTGAATTATTCTACAGAATAAAAATGTTCCACATTTTATCCTTCATAGGGATAATTAACAAGGAAGCCTCTCACAGTGCTCGACATTAGTAAGGAATGGTTGGGACCAATTATCTGTTACAAACTAGTTATATTGTAAAATTGAAGACAGTTTAAATTCCTCTTAGTCCTGTCAGAAGTATGGAAAGCAGCTTCAGAAAACTTGTTCTTTTACTTTAGCCTGATTACACTCATCAGCTGGAAAATATAGAACTGATTACTTGATGGAGTCAAGAAATTTCCTAGTTCCTCCCCGCTGCTTTTTTAGCTTTTAGGAGAGAAAGTTCTCCAGGAGTAGGATTAATCTTTTCCAAGGTCTTTTTCTAGGGGAAGAGCCTTGATTCTTCTTGTGTCCCAAGAGCACAAGGGAAGCCTGGGCTCAGATTGCTGCCACGGGATCTATAACAGAGGAAGGGAAGAGCTTCTCCCCTGTACTCTGCCCACTCACCCTCCCTCAGGTGGACTTCAGTTCACAGTGAAATCTGTCCTGACTCTTCATCCCAGCTGACATGACAAAGATCCTTGGCTTAAAGTGATCCTTCAAACCTTGCCTGTTCAGGGAGAATGGCAGTAGAGGATGATCTCTTCCTGCAGGAAATTGCCTAACGAGCCTTTGCATCAGTCTTTGGCATTATATCACACGGTGTGATCTCTTCAGGAGGCTGCTGCAGCAGATGCATCCCTGCTGCAAAGCCACGCTGAACCATGGTGAAAAAATAAAAGTGGGTGAGTCTGCAGTAAAATATTTCAGGCAGATGGAGAAAAATGATCTCTGCTACTGACTACATATGAATTGGACATTTTCTTTGGCTGCATTTCCCTTTCTGCCATCCTGGCCTTCTTATTAATTTGCTCATCTCCTATGCCCTGACCTTTTACCTGTAAGGTTTTTTTAATTTGGAAATATCATTAAGTATAAATGTGTACAAGTTCACTGCATGAAAATACAGCATGAACTTGTAGGCTTGCAAGAACTTCCCCAAAATAAATTCCATAATAAAGCCAGCATGGAAGCCCAGGTAAGAGAGAAAGTGCCTAGAACTGATGTGCAATATGAAGATTTTCCAGTATTCCCTCACCCTAAATCTGGTTCAATATTCAGAAGGCTATAACAATCTTCTTTGTTATGTAAATTGCATCCTACATGACAGGAAACCAAGTAAGTTTTAATTCAGTTAATTTATAGCAAAATTACTATTTTGATAGGGCAGGTAACATATTTCTCTATTCCTTATGATTTAGAGGAATTAAAATAGTGGAATTATTCATATATATGCATAACGTAGATATTCAATAGATTTATTCTTTTACCTAATAATTATGCTTCAGATTAGTCCCCATCCCTAAAGATTATTCTTGATTTTATAGCCCCAGGCATACATACTGGACTCTTTAAGTGTAAATAATTTTAAAATTCACAGAAACTTTCTCAACAACTCTTTTGCAGATGATACTTTCTGTCATATCAGACACATTCATTGACTTTTCAATGAGTAGAATCAGGGTATTATAATACTGGCCTACGTTTCATCTGAGGTCAACTGTAACATGTTCAATGGAAGCAGAATTAAGAAATTTTTTTGAAATAAAAAGAAAAAAAAAAGTAAATGCTCTGTGCAATCAGTCTGTTCAGCTACAAACACCAGATCCTGAGCTGGTTAAGAGGTTTTGCAGATTGGGGCCAACCTCCTTAAGAAGCTTTACAGGAAACAGATATATCTAGTAAAATGGAATTAGGATTCACAGGTTTTGGTTTCTACATCCAATTATAATGAATTCACACCCTTTCCCTTGTTTCAAGCACTGTTCCTTTCTCAAATGGAAGTTTTCTCTTACAGTAGGAGGAAGATTGAGCTCAAGCACAGAAGGTTCATCAGCAGTCCACTAACCCCTCTCTTCTGTAAACCCTAAAATATCAGCCTCCATGAATTGATTTTCTTTCATTCTCTGCTCCAGGCGTAACTGTTAATGAAGTTGCCAGGTCTGTTGAGATCCTAAAGATTTATTTGTTATACTGAATATAATGCCAAGACAGAGAGTTATTGGTTGCTTTACTCTGACAGTTTTATTCATGAAGCAGAATGCTGGAACTTAGAGAAGCTTAGCCCACTCAATACATCATTCCTGAAACTTAGTTAACAGCTTAATGCAAACTTAGTTTAAAGGAGAACAATTGCCTTTAACATGCAAATACTTTATAAATAAATTGCCTTAAGACATCTAAGTGAATTACTCTGTCATGTAATCACTCCTAGTGTAGTTGTGGACTGACTTCTTTTTATTAACCCTTAATCAATCCAAACCACAGCAGCCACTATAAGAAATGAGCCTTTAAATATCCTATGCTGTTCAGTCTGTCTCCCCTCATACTCACATTTGAGCTTTGCTGCATCAAGAAAACTTTAAAAAAACCAACCCAAACCAAAAAAACCCTTAAAAAATATACAACAAGAAATCAGTATGACTACCTTTTACCTGTACGACATGTCATAGTTTGGAAAAAAATGGCTTCACTCTGAAACAAACAGGAGAAGAATTATTGGGGTGGATGAGAAAGCTTTTAGAAACTGAAAGCTCACCAGAATGTTTTTAAATCAAAGACAGCACAATTTAAAATTTTGAGGAAAATCAAATGAATGTCCTGAAATAAATGCAAAACTCTTTCTAGATGATGTTTTTTTCTTTCTTGGAAGATCTTGTAGAGAAAGAAACTTGTTCACTTCTGCAGAGTCTGATTTATGCACATCGTTGGGGTAGGAACTAAGTAAAAACAAGCAAATTTTATTTCCCAAATCTTTTAATAAAAAACCCACTTATTTCTTCAAAATCTGAATTTATCAATCAAAACCATAACATCCTGAACATTAGAAACTTTTGAGATTTATTGGAGCGGAACTTCTACCCTGAATTGAAGCAAGGATGTTTACATCTTCCAGCAGAACTGGGCTTTCCTGTGGTGAGTGCAAATCCAGTCCAGTTGCTACAAGCTCCTGCCCAGAACAGACTTTGGGTGTTTGGTAGCACCAGTGACACATACCAGATACCAGAATAGCTCTCAAACCAGTTTGATTTATTCTTTTCCTCCTCATCCCCCCAAGATGGCCAAATATTTGAAAATATTTACCTGAGAACCTTAAAATACAAAAACTAGAGCAGAACCTACAAAACACGTGAGTTTAATGGTACACACTGGCCAGGATATAAAGGTATGAAAGCCAACATTTCTGATCTCAGAAGTGGAAGATTCATGGCAGTGCTGAGAGGCAGGAAGGCTTTTACAGGTTTTGGATTGTGGCATTACTAAGGGAAGGAGAACTAAATTCCAATAAAATCCTTCACACCCTTCCACACTGCTTTGTGTTCTGTATACGCCTTCTCTTGTAGCAAATAACAAGTTAGAGTGGTTTTAAAAGACCTACTCTTTTTTTTTGCCTTTCTCTTATAAACCAAAAGCCTCTAAAAAGTCAAACACAGAAGGCAAAAAAAATTATGATAAGGACTATATTTAGGAAATAGAATGAGAAGAGATTTAATGAAAACATTGTGCTGCTCTGCCAATGTTTTGCATGTAAGTGCTACTTCCCCAAAAATTCCTTTGCTTGAAAAAGGTCTTGATCCAGATATAAAAAATTCCATCCACACCTAACTCTACCTGGTCTTACACAGGAACTGGATCAGTAAGAACGTGCTGCTATTCCACTTCCCAATAAGTGCATTTGCTTAGTGCTCCCCAATTATNTTTTTTTTTTTTTTTTTTTTAATCCAGTGCAGAATCTTTTCCTTCCTATTCATTATTTACAAAATAAAGTATCACAAAACAAAAAGCCATTTTAAGACCATTTTCTCCCCCTACCTTCCCAAGAAATAACTTTGCCAAGAAAAGCAAAAACCAACAAATTATGAACAGTCCACTTCCAGCCAACTTGGTTGGTTTTGGTTTTCCTTTCCCTGTTCTTTTGTTCAGTTACAAAACAGAATATTGCAGCTAACCCTGGCCAGAGACAAAGTACAGTGCAAAAATATCACCTGAACCTAAATACTATGCCAGGGATAGCACATACAATCACACAGGATACACATCCTTTTTCTGTGACAGCTCTTCTCTCAGTAGCCTCTAATGTTCAGATTTGTCATTTGACAAAGATAGGAAGAAGGACAAAAAAATTATTATTTTTTAATAGATGATGGTACAAATTCTCTCAGCCAAACTCAGTGCAATGGCAGAGTTATTCTAAATATGCAAAACTGGCCTCCATCAGAAACGTTATTGCAAGGACTCACAGAATACCTCATACATATCTCCTGTGAGGGTGACTACTTTCATTAGAAAATATAAGATGAACAGAAAGCCAATAAAATACAGCAGAGTTCACAAACCATGGAAAACCCCTGAATTTTCTGTTCAAGGTCATGGACCCAGCCTGAGCTGCTGTTGAATTAAAGCTACCCTTTAGAGATGCTTAAATTATCTGTGCCATGTGGATTGGGACCATTGACAGCTGATGAGAAAATTACTTCTGCACTACCTCGGGGGAATTCCCACACCTATTAGACCTCAGTGGAAATGAGATAAGTTTGCTTTAAGCTCCTCCTGGGCTGTGTGCCAGAGTTTGGCAGAATCCATAAAAGAAACAGAGCTCCCAGGCCAGCAGTCACTTAGGTTTGGCTTTGGTGTTTGACAAGGAATGCCTAAATGAGGCACAGGAGGTAAAAGAAGTGCCTTGCCTTGATTAGATGAAACAGAGAGTACACTGTCTTTCAAAAAAGTAATTTCAGGAGACAAACATCTCCTTATTTCCAAAGAATTGGTGAGTAAAATGATGGGCTGGGGTGTGCAAGAAAAGCTGAGTCAGTAAAGAGCCCAAGGTTATCAATTTAGCAGCCACAGGTTATGAAATATTCTGTAAGACTATTATGGATCCTGATGTGTAATTTCTCAAGTGCACATGACAGATGCATCATAAATAATAAACCAATGCATAAATGTAGCTTATATCTTGGGGGATAATGCCACATTCTTTTCACTCATAGGTCATTAGCTGTCATTTTAATTCCTAGGATTAGGGTCTTCAACATTCCCCAGCACTGGCAGTCCACTTCTACATAAATAATGCTGCACTCCTGTAATTTGCTGGGTTTTCCAGGCAGCAGAGCGTAACAGAGCAGAGTAGCTGTCCTTAATTGTCATACAAGTAGCAGGGAAACTGCAATTTTACTCTAACATTGTGTGAGTGAGGTGTTCCTTCACCCCACACCTTCCTTGGGGCTGGAAGTCCCTGATAAACCTCGACTGAACCATCTGAGAGGTGAAGAGTCCCTTGAGCACACCAGGCAAGCTCTGAGGCACTTCTGGATCCTACCAGGAGCTCTTCAGTGCTGCAGATGGGAACAACCAGGAGCAGCAGCTGCCCAAACAAGGCCAGCCCTAAGCAATTATCCCTGGTAAAACATCCCCCTGCTCCACACCCCTCTGTTACTGACAGAGGTTACGGCCAGGATGGAAACTTGCTGATGGCCAAAGGCAATCATCTTGTGACCCTGTAAACAGTGCTCCTTGTGGATTTTTAATAAAAGATAAATTTAAGGCAAAAGTGAGGGCCTTTCAGCTCTCCTGGGCCTCAGGGGCTTCTCCAGCACCTCCCTCTCAGAGATCGTGACCCCTCAAGCTCCACGGTACTCCAAGAACCAACTGTGGTAATGAGGCCAAGGCTGATACCACCAAAACCACCCCCTGACCCTGCCAGCTTCATGATCCTACAAGAGTAATATATCTCCTGAAGCTGTTCTGTCTCTCCCTTCTTTGCAGCAGAGCTCCCTTTTAAGAACCCCCAGAGAGAATCTGGATTTTCCTGTCTCTTTTAGCTGTCACAGAGCACAATGCTACTAGAAAATCCTGAAACCAGATCCCTACTTCCTTTAAACTTCCTCAAATTGGACTCAACACAGGTGTGTGGGTATTCCAAGCTTCTAAACTGCCTTTTCTCTGAACATTGTGGGTACAGGGTAAAGCAGTTTAAAATTAACCAGGCTCTCCTAGAGTTATCATGTTGTCATGCTTGCTAACATTTTTATCTTGCCCAGAATGGCTTGCCTTCAGGAAAAGGAATTCCCAAGGTACACCTAAAGCCCCTTGAATGATCCTGGTCTTTCTCCATCTTCTTTCCACATCCTCCTGGCTAAGCAGGCTTTCCCTGGTGCCTCCCTTGCTTGTGTTCATAGCCTTTAACTCTCCTTGCACAGAGATCAATGGGCTCTGAACTCTGTCATTAACTCCACCAGGGTCCTGAACGCTGGCTGAGGAAAAGTGGAAATTCCTTTATCAATCTACTTTGCTCACTCCCAGCAGGGCCTGGATTATGTGCTCCACAGGACTGTTGTGATCATAAAATGGCACAAATATTGTTTTCCTTGTGCCTTATATTCTCCTGGTGAAACACAAGGCAACAGATCTCAAATTAAATGTGAGTGATGTCAGTCTCATAGTTCTGCCAAGACACCTCAAGCTACCCAGCTAAATCTTACTACTTATTAAGGCAACTATAACAATCATTATCTTCAACATCAATATATTTATATTCTTATTTTAGTTTGTTTTCATCGAGGCAAAACTAGAGATCTTCCTTCAGAGCCTTCTGTTAAGCCTGGGTTTACTAAGGCTCTAGAAAAGCATTTTCCTTTCAGGTAAGGGCATTAAAGGTTTACATGTGGCTTTTCTTTTTGCCTTAAATTTATCTTTTATTAAAAAGCCACAAGAAGAAAGCAGTGGAAGAACACTACAAAAATGGTACAAATGCTTGCCTCATGGGGTCTCAGCTGTCATCTGACTATGGATTTTAAAATGACAACTTGCAAGTGAAAATAACATGTCATTTCTCCTCTCACCTACCTCTGGGTAAGTGGAATTGCCATTAAAAAAAGAAAACAACAACAAAAAAAAACCACCAAGAAATAAAAATCAAGGTAATTTGTTTTCACTTGACAGCAGGAACTAAAAGCACATCAGTAGTGCTGTCATGAGTGGTATCTTGGACTGCCCCATATTGGAGTTTCTGCTGATTGAAGGGAACACTTGCAGAGCTATAGACAGGGAAAGTCAAGCTCAGAGAGCAAACATCAACAGATATTTCCCATTTCATCCTTAACTTAGAAAAGGGATAAAGGTTGAGGAAATTGAGCCTATTCCCAGGTGTTGCAGATGACATCCATCAAATGATCAGCAAAGTCACAAGTTCTTCCCATCAGCCAACTATAAACAGGCATGGGCAACATCTTCTCGTGGAACAGATTTGTTTATGTAAAACACACTGGTGATTGTATAACTGATAATCCCAGAGATCAAAAATGTTCCTACCTCCTTCTGGTTCAAGGGAGTTAATTTCCACCTGTGAGACATCTGTCAGCAGATGCCAGGGCTGCAGACAGTGTGAAAGAGAAGAGAGCTACTAAATAGTTCAGTTCTGTCATAATGGTCCCTGACTGTGTCTGTGCATCCATCAGTCATCTGCTGAGCTGCGTCTTCTCCCTGGCTCCCTCAGTGTTCACCTCAAAGTGCTCAACTACAAGGCAGGATCAAGACATAAATGAGCCCAACTTAATTTAAATTTGAATCTCCTACAGCTCAACCAAAGGGAGAGAGAAAATGCTTCAATATTTTAATGGTACTGGTTCCCCTTCTGCCCATGATCAGTCAGGCTCCCCACAAATGAAAAGCCCTTGTCTCCTTGCCTTCAATTCCAGGCCAAGCTGGAAGTGCATTAGGGTGCTCTGAATTGTATCACCTGCCATCTCCTTTGTCATTACTTGTACTAGAAATTCCAGGGGAAAAGACATAAAGAATCATCTCTCCTGCTTCTGGTCACCTGGAATTTCTCTTCTCTAAGAGAATACTTAGCTGAAACCAGCAAAAGTGAAAAAATCTGCCCACAAGACCCGCAAGAGTAGCAAGGCATAAAAAAAATCTGCTCTAGTGGCAGGCATAACTTTAGTTTCTTTTGAAAGTAATGAATCTCTGCAAAGAGCCTGTAGAATATATTTTAAAATGTCACCTGAATATCAATTTGCTTTGCTCATATTCCTTTTTGCTTGCATTTCCCAAATACTCCAGTGAAAAAGCTTTCCTAGCACACAAGCCTTTGCAAAGATTTAATATGGTCTGCTCAAACTGAAAATGAAGAATGTTCCACTCAAATATGGGGTTCACTTTGGTTTTGGTTATAAGTCATTTGAGGAGAGGGCAGGAAAGCTGCCACATGCATTCTACAAATGACAATTCTTAATTGAGAATTTTTGAACGGCAGAAAAATACTGACTTTTAAAGGTAAATTGGAGTGCTTACAAATAATTGATTAATGCATAAAGCAGTGAAGAGTGGATTGAAGAGAATTAGACAAATGGATACACTTCAGAATAAAAAGCTTTTTGAGTGAGATTTTTTAAACCCTGCTTCCTTTGTTTTGCATGATGTTTACCAAAGCCAAACTGTCTAGGCTGGCTGCCCTTACCCAGTGAAACCTTTCTTGGAAAGGAGCACATGTGTGTCCTGAAAGCTGTGGCTGTCAGAACCTCAGGTTTCTTTTTCTTGTTTAGGATGCTAAATAGGATAAAGGACTTACACTTGTGCCAGTGGTCATTTTCTGAGCCTCAGCTTGATGTCATACCAGCCAAGAGGAAGAAATAAATCACAGGCAGGCATACCATGCTTTAACACTACCCAGAGTCCCCAATTAATTAACCTAAAGTGAAAGAGTCCACAGAGCCTCTTGTCAGTCTAACTTGCACCAGAAATTCTTCCCTAGCCTCCAAAACTTACAAACAAAAATTAATACCAATAGCACTTTGTAAGCACAAGTTCAAGAGAGAGTGCTCTTTCATCACTATAAAAAAAAAAACTAATTCCTTTTTCCCATAAGGGATTTGCCTACAGGGCTCCTTGCAGGGACCTATCAAAACCCATCACTCACAAAGCAAAATGTGACTCCTTTGTGCTTAAATCCCCCAAGAAGGAAGGTGACTGTCACTGGAAGCATCTCCAGGCCAAAGCCACAGCGAGGGAGGAGCTGAAGGGGTGCCCGGGTGGGACCTGCTGTGCTCAGCTGTCCAGGGACAGGGGCACACCTCAACTGCAGCTGCTGGAAGGAGAATCAGAGACTCTGACAGAGATCTGGTCACAGGAACTCTCGAGTTAAAGGCTGTGCTGCAAGTGAGCACCACAGAAAGCCAGGTAGCTCTAGAGACCCTGCAGGAAATTCTGTGTGTGCTTGCAAGAGCTCATGGAGACAAAGCTCAGGTCAGTGCAGGGACATGCAAACTGTTCCACACATCCACTGACTGCCATCCATCCATGCACACCCTCAGACAGTCATGGATGGTGACTCACATCTCACTTTTCTTGCCCTTGAGCGTCAGCACTGGATGCTTCCTCTTGCTCTGTGTGCTCCTGCACCCAAAGGGACAAATTTGGGGATATTTTAATCAGGAAACGCATCTGCTGTAGCCTGTTGGAGCCAAACACTTACAACTGAGAGATTGTTTTGACTTCAGAAGAGTGATTGAGAGACAGAAAAATTAATTGTGGCTTTAAATTTAGCCTGAAGGGGAAAAAAAGCAAGCGAAGGAAAATGCTGATTTTTTTTGGGGGGGAAATCTCATTCCACAAGAGACTTAAGGCTTAATAGGGTCTGGAACCTTGGCTTTCCCCACAGAAAGGAATATGTCCAGTGGAGCAGAGTTGTGTTCAATGAACGTGGGGCCTTTGTGAGTGGAAAGTTCAGAGCCTGCATTGATTTCCTGCAAGAGACTCTAGTATTCCCTCACATTAAAGTTAATTCTGCTCAATATTGTTCACGTAAGACACATTGACATGGAACATTTCTCAGTGTAAGGAGACTTAGACTCCTGTTAGTGAGCACTTGCAGAGAGGATTCCTGCACCACCTGGCTGAGAAAAGGCAGGGAGGGAAGGCAGCCCTGTGAGATTTGCCTACCATGAAGAGCACACCGTGTTTCCAGGTGCTGTCACTGAATGTCACTCTGACATATTCCCTCAAGGAACCTCCCTGTCTGACTGACACCAGCACAGATGAGATGTGTAATGTGTAACAGCCTGCTCAGGAGCCCTACTGAGGCTTTCCCACTCAGCTTCCTGGGGCTGCATCTGCTTCCACAAAGACAGGTCTGTTCACAGACCTCAGAGGTGGCACAAAAATGGTTTGAATCTTTCTTATTTTTAACAGAAGCTTTTCCTTTCTTGCTGTAGTAGGCTCAACTTTCCCCACCCACCACTGCTGCTATTTCAGGGAGCTGTTTTATGACTAACTCCTCTTAAAGCAGGTGTTGAAATAGGGATCAGATGGTAAGACTTAAGGACAAGCCTTGGCAAGCAGAGAATGAACCCCTAAACATTTCTGTGCTTAAATTCAACATAGAGCACTGATGAAAGGCAAAAAATACTTCTTGCTATCCTCCTTTTCCCCCAGTCCACTCGTGTTTCCTTCTGTTCTATAAAATTATACTTGCAAATCCTCTGGATAGAAAAAGAGGAGGCCTTAATTAGGAATCCAATCTGGCAGCCAACAAAACCTGAACATCCATTCACACAAATGCTGCACCCTTCATTGTATGCACGTGCTTCTTACTTTTATCTTTGGCTCTGGGTAAGTGGTATCAAATACCCTAAATTTCTTCTGTTCTACCTTTTAATGCTATTTACAGGCACTTAGATATCCTGGGCAAACAATACATTTCAATACAAACCTTTAGAGGTAGAATATAAAATATTTATATTTGAACACTATGTCCAAAAAAAAGAAGAAATCATCTCTATTTTTTTCTATGTCATTTTAATGAGTAAAAGAAGTTTGGGCTCTTCAGTCCTTCAGAATACAGATCTACCAGGTAGCTGTCAGACAGCCCTCTTTGGGGTATCAACAGGTGAAGAACCAGTGGAACTGTCATGAAGCTTAATTGACTTCCTGGACTGAGACATTCATCTGTTGGGAAGTTAAAAATGAGTGCCTGGAGCAAGGCCTGAATTTCTTTTTGTAAGTGCAAAATGAAATGTCTCCTGCCATGACACCAGGCAGGATTCACCTCACAAACAAACCACTGACATCCTATCAGTGTGTACATGCCAGACCTCATCCCAACACAAGTCCTGGTGGAACTGTGGCTACAAATCAAAAATCCCATAAGTGAAGTTCATTCAGCAGTTTCTTAATTCATACCAGGTCCTCAGAACACTCCAAAATTTAACTGCTGTAATCACAAGTTGCACTGTAGCTCTCTAATTAGCAAGTGTTCACAGAATGAGCTGCTCTGCAGCAGGACACATCCCACAACGGCTCATAATTTGAGTGGGAAGGTAACAGACACATTTAATAGCACAAATTAACTTGATGGTAATGAGGAAGCCTCTCTGTCAGCAATATCACAAATTAAATTATCTGCTACCTCACTAGTGATGAGGAATAATTAAGAAAGCTACACAATTGCTTACAAATAAACCAGCACCAGATCAGCTGAAAGATGCCTGTCTTGGACTCTCTTTGGCACAGCAACATTCATTCCCTTAACTCTGGTACCATTTGTTTGTAGGTAAACCAGATCTTCAGCATTATCTTAATTAAGCTTTTAAAATTTAATTTCCTTTTTCAAAGGAGAGTATCTTGGGCACTAGACAGAGGGTTTTCATTAACAATGCAGCAGCTTCAACAGAGCATTTCCAAGATGAACAGGAAACAACAACAAAAAGGGCTGATGGCCCTGGGGGGCTGAGGGAGCACCTTGCAACACAAGGCTCTCAGCAGTCATCCTAAAACACAATTTTGATTCCCCAAAGGAACTCAAGCACTAAGCAAGTAAGCTGCAAATTATGTTTTAAGGCTGCATATTTTATTTAAATTAAACTCCTGGTTTGCAGGCAAATATTAAATACTGGAAATACTTATATCAAGAGTCCTTTTCAGGCTGTTTTTTGGTTTGGTGGGGGGTTTTGACATTTTAACTGAAATTAGACACTGTTGCCTTTCTTTTATTCTGACTTTGAAAACAACTGAGGAGACTAGCAGATTATTTTCCTGTAATTAATTAGAACAGAAGAGGATTATCAACTCCTGTAGCTCATCCATAGCGATTCCAAGATCACTCTTGGCAGTTCAGTAATTGTTCTCATTAACTACAGATGCAGTATCCTTATTCTAGAACTGCAAATTGAAAAAGAAGCAAGACAATGAGCAATGTAAATAGGTGAAGTATGATGGACTTTTAAAATTTTTATAAAGTGCAATGAATCTTTGGTATCAATCAAGATTGAAAAATGAGAATTATTAGTCCTCTCTCCCCACCCTGTGCATGTGATTTTGGATCTTTCACTTAACTGCACAAAGTATAATATCCAATGCTTCATATCTGGGAGATAAACTGGCAGCAACCGAGCTTAAAATGTCACAGCTCTCACAAAACAACAGCAATGCACTTTGAACAATTGCAGGTAAGGTTTGTGTGCATTTAATTCGTGCATTTGAGATATTAGGCAGTCTTTTGCAGTTCACATATTGTAACCAAGTATACAGGCGAAAAACAGCTGGGCCAGCAATCTTTTGGAAAGCAAAAGTTAAAAAATGGTGCTTGTGATCTTCCAATCCTCAATTAATCCAAGTGATGTTAATAATAGAGACACAAAATAATGCAGGTCTGAGCAGTTTCAGTCAATAAGGTAAGCCTAACAATAACAGAGGTCTCAGAGTAGTGATGCACTTTTTTCAATTTGAGTTTTCAAGATTTACTGGAGAAATACTGTTTTAGTTGTCCAAGTCACCTGGAGCATAAAACTACAGACATATAAATATACCCAGTCAGGGCAAGCATGCTGGCATTACATTTTTTTTACAAGGTGAAAACTGAATAAATAGGGAAAGGAACTAACACGTGGCTCTCAACACCACCTAAGACAAGAAGAAAAGGTAATGACCGTGGAAGATGTGAGTAATTTCACCCAGTGGTGCTGGACAAACTGCCTGGCTATAATTCAGGGAAGATTGCTGTTTGGTTAGATGCACTAAAGTTGAAATAACACCTA
>VZUA01096768.1:0-14331 GCA_013401035.1 Horornis vulcanius | reverse complement strand
CCTTTCCCTGCTTAGTATGGAGATTCCTGCAATAGTCCTGATTTTATGGAACTATATTTCTTTCTATGTGAACAGCAAGAGACATCACCTTAAATACTGGAGTAGTTTTGAGAAAGTTCTTTCCTGTTCACAAATAATTCACAGATTACTTCTGCTGAAAAGAAAACCCATTCTGCAATAACTACTTTGCAAAGTAATAAAACTAGGCAGACACTGGAAGAATATGAAAAAATATATTTGTTTGAATCATGTCAAGAAAATTTCAAAGGTCTTGACTAAAAATAAGATCACTCAAATATGCAACATTTAAATGAAAGACAAACCATATTCAAATATTCTATAGTAAAACTGAAAAAAATATAATTTCCCAATCAGAGAATATATTAAAATATTACATTCTCTAGTAAAGTTTTCTAAAGCTTTAAAAACACACAGAAAGCAAAATTAAAGGGAAAATATTTATATACCCAAAGTATTTGGGCTTTGTAAAGTATCCCAAATATTACAAGTAGAAACAAAAGAACTCCCAAATATCCAGATAATTCTGAAAGCCATTTTAAATTCAGTAAAAAGCAGTTGTCATGTTTTGGCACACATAACAGGATTTACAGCAAAACACACCAAAAAACACCCAATAAAGAACCTAGGTCAGCAAGCTTCTAAGGCCAGTAGTCTGCCAACAGATAATTTATTTACTTTACAACATAGCTGGCTGCAAGCAATTTTTCTCTGCTTTTATTTATTTAAGATAAAAGCAATTCCAAACGACCAATTCATGCTCTTAATCAAACAAGGCTTACATATTCTGCAATCTCACTCTGACCACATCAAATTCCTTCCACTGTTCTGTGCCACCAGAGATCTGTAGCTGATCCTGATTTCTGCCAGCCTTGGTTTGAGACTTATTCCCAATGAAACAACCAAATCCAAAGTACAAAGCTGTTGTTCTACACGTGATGAAGCTTTGATTAAAGGCTCGCCAATGCTGACAAGCAAAGATACAGGATGCAAAATCATTTCTTCCACAGCTGCCCACCTTCTCCTCCCCCCATCTACACACATGCAGTTTACAGCCATTATTGTTTATTTCCCTAAGAAATGATCTGATAAAGCAAAACGCCCTTGACCTTGGTGACCCACTGTTACTCAAACACAGGCTGGTAAAATGAGCTTTTGTCAGCACCACTTCTTTCCCAACAAATAGTTATAATTTGCCAGAAACCTTTAACGGCCAAGCAGTTCCTCAGGAATCGAGTCTGTAACTCCATTTTTTACATTTCTTAGGCAAATCATCAAGATATAAACCCCTGCTGTTACCCTGAAGAACAGCTAAGTACAGGCCAGGAACAGAGCAATTGTGTTTCCAAGGCTGTGCACAGTCCCCTTGTGTGCACTGATTGCTGCAGCCTGTCACCCCCTCGTGATATTAGAAACAAGCTGCACAGCAAAGAAAACCACACAAATACAGCTCTAACCCACGGGGTTTGATCTGAAAGGTTGTGATATTCTACTTAAACTGCAACAGGCCCTAACAATGAGAACATTTAAACAGTTGTTAATGTCCACACGTTTTTGGTCATACATGAAAATCTCAGAAAACTACACACTCGTAACAGCTGACTATCAAGTCAGATTTTCTAACTTAAATAGTACAGTTTAATTTTAGGAGACTTCTTCACATTTAAAAACACTTATCACCCCAAATCATTCTTTTTTTAACACAAACTAGTACTTATAACAAACTCTTATAGTCCAGCATTTTACCACAAGAAAGACTTTGATATTTTACAGTGTTGTCAGATTTGCAATATCCAAAACTGAGAGTAAATTTAGCCTTAAACCCTAAGTGGCAGCTGGCTGCCTCCCTAAGAGACTCTCTACACCTTCTGAATTCTGTTCTCATAACTCAGATCAAGCTGAACTCAAGACTCATCCCAAATTCTTTTCCAGGAAACAAAGAAGGAAGCTGTACTCCCCAGTCACCAACTCAAAGGATTTCTCACCAAGTCAATTAGCAATATGAATTCCACCCCAATGAGTGTATTTAGGTGCATGGTGAGATCACTAACCTTATTTTGCCACCCTGTCTTGTTTTCAACCTTCCCATTAATCCGTTGCTAATAGATACAGGTGCCAGAATTATTGCCAGCTTAAGCTTTCCCTTAAAATAGAAATAATTTGTGGTGCTGCCGTTCACCACTCACGTTTCTATTATGCTAACATGTGGAAGCCATTACAAACAATTTGTACCTCCACGGAAGGAAGTGCCAGTGCTGCTGGTTGCCTGCCTGTTCCCATCTGTGGAGCTGCCTCATTCCAGAGCCCTGTTGTTTGGGTAATATCTCATGACAGAGCAGAGGATCCTGGATTTTAGGCTGTGGGCCCTGTGGCCTCCTCCAGAGGAAATCCTCTTTCCCCCACACTAAGCTGCCAGTGCTGTTCAAACTTGCAGAACTTACACCCAGCGTGAAAAGCCTTGGTGTGCAGCCCTGCCTGGAGAGACCTGGTGGCAAGAGTGATAAAACACAGCAGCAGTAAGGACTAGACTCTAGCTGAGTGAAAAATGCTCATTTATTTATCCACGTTATGCTAGAGGGACGCTGATGAGGACGTGGACCTTGGATGATCTGGCTTTGAGTGCCAGCAGGGAGCAGCTCAGCCAGAGCTCTCTGCAGGCAACACAAACCACAGCCCTGCAGAGTCCCACTGCCCAAAGCTGTCACAAGACAGTTTCCAAAATTCTCCCCTATTACAGGCATCCTCTCCTGCCTCAAAGCACAATCCAATATTAACTAATTAAGACTGGACACTTCATCTGGCCCCATGACTCACTATAACCCAGTCTAATTAATTTCGTATTTGCACTTCCTTGATGGTTTTGGTACAAGCAGACAGTATTCTCTGGACACATTCTTTTCTTCAAGTCCTGCCACACGTCTGTTAGCTATTTCTTTTTATTACTAATGGTTCTAAGCAACACCTTGAGGCAAATCTTGATTAGCATGTTAATTAGGAAATTCCTAGCAGGCACTTTGGGTGACAGCTTACTCCCAATCACCAAGAATAAAAAAACGTGTTCAGATTGAGCCATCAGGTTGAATTACAGAGATGGACGCACTGGAAATGCTGTCAAACAAATAAAAGCCCCAGTTCCTTTCCCCAGGTTCCAGAGTGCAAGCCCTTAAAAAGCAAATGCTTGTACAAAGCAGCCAAGCCCCGGCTCCCCAGGCACCCTCCTGTGACTCTTGGACTTCATTTCTTTACAGACACAGGACTGGGGCCTTTGAAGAGCCAGGTTAACCCAGAGCTCTGAGCATCTCCAGGCCAGCTCAGACCTGATCCAGGCTGCAGCTCAGGGAAGGTTATGGGAATATTTCCAGTGAGTGTTGCAGGTTCTAAGTCCAAAAGGTCAGATTATGAAGCAAGCACTATCTGCTCCTCTGGCAATTACCCCTCACACAAAAATACTTCTCTCCTCTGCTTCCCCCTTACTCTTCCAAAACAAACATAGGGCTGGAAATTAAACCAGTTTCATACTGCATAAAGTACTGTTTATCTAGCCTTGAAAAAAAATTATATATATATGCCTTTATCATTTTCCACACTGCTGTTGTGGAGCTGAGCTTGATTGAGTACAAATCCACTACACTAGCAACAGTGATGAAATACTTGCAAGAATAAACCTCCAGCTGAGTGAAGAATGCTTGCTTTTTTTTTTTTTTAATTCTACATTGGTTAGTGAGAAAAAGAAAGTGCCCATCATTGGTTTTGGTTGAATTATTTTTCTTTTCAATAAGACTTTTTAAATATGAATGAATTCTTAAAGCACCTCAGTTCTCTCACATAATTTCCTACTGAACAGTGCTGTAATCTAGAGTACTTTTCTATTAAGAAAAGTAAAGGTGAAGAGATAGCTGGTCCTGAAGCCTACAGCAAAATTCTCAGCCTCACAGAAAGATGTTCCCACAAAGCAAAAGCAGGTCATCCAATAAATTGTTTAAGAAATTCTTGTACTACTGCTAATTACATGTAGGTGTGGTATTCCTTACACAGATGCAGAAAGATGTAAAGATGTAAAGTTAATGGAAATTTGGAGGTCTAGGAAAGAAAAAAAAAACAAGAAAAATGGAAAATCTGCAATCGTATTTGATTAAGAGAAAGGAAACTGGATTAGAATTATATCTACATTAGTTATTTTCTTCTTTGAAAGTAGTATTTAATTACCTTCTCAAGAGTGAAAAATGTATTATGCATAATTTATTTATGAAACAGAAAATACTGCTGGGCAGGTCTGTGTAATAAATACCTGTATGTTGTTTACATTAGAATAATGACAAATTTAGATGATATTTGAGACAGAGCTGCTCTGCATATTAAGGTATTTGCATTTACTGTTTGCCTGTAAACATTTCTAAAGTAGGAAAAACTAATACAGCAGAAGTACAAAACATCAATATCATTGACTTTTTACCAGAAAGGTATTTATATACAGCTTCTGAGGTGTACACCCCATTAAAACCACATCTCCTCAATGCAGATGCAAAGGGAAAGTATGTTTTGTTGAGGTAAAAAGTGGAAAATGAATGCAACATTCTACATATTCATTGCAACATAGCTCCAGGGGATATAGAAATACATAGAATACAGGCATTGAACCTGTATACTGACATAAATCTGAAATAAAAATAACATAATTTGAAATCCTAATTAATTTTAGACTGCATCTAAAATAACTGGAATGTAGCAGTAATATAATTTTCAGCACTGAGGATTCTGTCATTACTTATTCAAAGTATTGCCCAAAACATCATTTTTCGTCCCTCTGCAACTCCCCAGGTTTCCAGATTTTCCTTATTTTTCCTCAGGGTGGAGAATAAAACAAATGACAGCAAAAGACACCTCCCCCTCTACCACCAAAGCCTGAGAAACCTGTGCAAAAAAATTAAAATGTGGTTTTGCACTTAAGAGTTTATTATTGGTTTTTGATCTCAGATCTCTCTGGAATGTGGAAAATGAGTACTTTATTCAGATTACTAATTTCTTGCCTTTGATAAGCTTGATGGGCAACTACAAGAGAAAGGCAGGTGGAATAATGCCTTTCTTGAAGACAAGGGGAAAGAGTGGAACCTAAATTTCACCCAGCCTATTCACTCATTTAATTCTTAACAAAGTGGGTTTTTTTTTTTCAAGTTGTGCTTCACATGCTCTTTGTAAGAGCAGCCTATTAGTGTCAAACCATAATAGCATCAAATTAGGTGATGTGAGCACTCAGGCCCTTAAGCCAAGTTTATTTTTATTGTGGCAAGAATGAGTGTGTGGAATGAATCATGCAGCCCCAAAGCACGTTGGTAACCCTGGCTTTATCTGCTCTGTTGTACTGCTGCAGTGAGGAGGGAAAGGCAAGATAAAATCCTGGATATTTGTGGCCCAGAGGCACAGAACACCCAGGTGACCCCACCCCTGTCAGGGAGATCTGGGCTCTAAATGTGCCTGTGAGCAACCAAGAGCCAGAATGAGAATGCTGCCTGGGCCCAGTTGGATTTTACAGAGAACATACCCCAGGTCTTGGTTTCAAAAGCTGCTGGGGTCTGATTCAAATCCCACAGGAACAGGTGAAAATCTCCCACTGGCTTCAACAGGCCTTGGGAAAGGACAGCATTGCCTCCAGCCTGATTGCCTGGTGGGAGCAGAGTGGATTATCCTGTAATTTCAGATTCCTGAACATTTCACCTTGTTTCAGTATTAGATTTACATAGGAAGGTGTGGATGAGAGCACTGTCATCATCCCCTCAGGGCGGGGATTACTTTTCCCTATATTTTAAGGATCTCAGAACCAGCCTCCTTTCACCAACAAGATTAATAAGTACTCATAAATTCCAGAAATTTTGTACTTAAAAGATACTAGTGAAGGAATGATGGTAACACTTTACATGGACAGCAGCATGTTTAGCCAGTATCCTCATTTAGTTTTAATCAGTAGAAGGGGAAAGGGAAAATCCTGATTCCTTGACAGCACTAGATAATGCATAAGGACAATCATGTTTATCAAGCCACATTTTAATTTATAGCCAGTGACTTGCAGTTATTTGAATACACTGCTAATTATTATAAATTATGAAATAACTGTCAGCATAAGTGAGACTGTGTGATTGCTAAGACTGGATCAATAAAATGCACCCACTTAAATTTTAGGGAAGTACTTGTTTTAACTGAACATGGGCATGTACAGCCTTGACAAAATTCTGTGATAAAGAATATTCTTTAATTGTCACTGTAGCCATTAGTGGTCCTATAGAATTGAATATTGGGAATGTCCTTGACTGTGTTCTGTAGAAAATTTAAGAATTATCCTTTATGTTGCTGCAGACCAGCTACAGAAGCCTATTGAAGTTCTCTTCCTTGTTGGCATATGTTCCTTGTTCTGTTTTCTATAATTACCATGCCTCTAGTACACACTCAAATACACTAGAGACAAGAGTAGAAAACATAAAATATTTAATACTAAACCTTCAAGGTGAGCACACACACAGGGATATGCATAAATCCCTTGCTTCTTATTAAAACCCCCTGCCTACATTGTTATTTTAGATTGAGCACCTACAGAAGAAACCTTTCCTTACATCTTAGCAATGCTACAGGGACCATAAACAAAAAAATAAAAGCAAAAAAAAAAACCCCAACAAAATCCACCACAAACCACAAAACAAATAAACATTAAAGTTACTTTCCAATTTCAACTTTACCTAGAGCAGATGCAGCGAAATTCATATTTCCTATGCAGGGGTCTCTTGCCTGTCATTAAAAGGCAGCACAATATTCCAACAAGCTTCAGATCACATTTGTGATCTTACAGGATATTGTAAGATATTAACAGTGATTAAGAAGCCCCCAGGTAGGTACAATCTATCCAGGGCTGACAGAAAAGCAGCTGCCCATTCAGAGCCAGCAGTGCTGGGTTTGAGGCCCTGGTGTTTGCTCTGTCCAGCAGATGTTGAATGAACAGTTATTAATTACAGCACAGATTTATGCCAGTGTTCTTCCCTGCTGGAATGCAACTCAGTGCATATCTCTTTGCAGAGAGCACAATGGATTTTAGTAGACTAGAGGGAAAGATAGAACAAGAAGTTGTAATTTGCTTACAGTTCTCCTCCTTCTGCCCTCTCATTTGAAAAAAAGCATTCTGCAGGAAAATGCATAAATTTCAGCAGGCTCATGATGGACTTCTTCAATCTTAATAAACCAGGGGAAAAAGAAGCTGTTGTGTCACAATACTTTACAATACAAAACTTTGAGGACCTTGAAATGTCTTACTCTAATGTCACTCCCTAATTTTCTTTCCAGTCTGTCCCATTCCCATTCATTTGGACAAGAAACCACCCAAGAACTACCACAACATTAACACTCATCAAACATCGTGAAACCCCAAATATTCAGATGATCCCTTGTTCTGTATTGCCCTTTAATAGGAATGCATGTTTAATCTTATTCCAAACCATGTACCTCCTTGTATTTCAGTGTTTTCAAATTTCAGTGTTTTCAAACTTCTCCCACCGTAAGCAGAGCCGTGCTGTGCTTGTTCTGTGAGAAGAACAGAGATCAGCTCCCCAATCTCCAGCTGTCACTCAAACAGCTGCACTCTGGTGCTGTCACTGCAGCAATCTGGGGGCAGAGCAGCCTGGCTGCTGCTCTCCTGACCCTTGCCAAGCCTGCAGCAGCGTTTCTCAGCACAGCAGATTAACCTGCTACTCCTGCTCCTTTCAGCCCTCTGGCTGCAGCCGCCTTCTCTGGCTGTGGAACAAGTGACTCTGCAGTGAATCACTGCAAACCCACCCCAGCCAGGTGGGATGTCACCCCCTCCTCCCCAGAAAGTGAGGTGCTTTGCAGCTGGGTGCATTTTCACCTGAATTACTGATATCAAAGGGGACAGGCTTGGATATCCAACTTTGTCATCTTGCCTTCTAGCCTTCTAGTTGGAGTCAGAACTTTTTCACAAGCTTTCATGTAAACAGGGCAATGTTTCCAGAATTCTTTATCTTGTTCACATTCCTTTCTGTAGAAAGGACAATTGATGGACCCTTTCTAAGACCAGTGGAATTGAAGAGGTTGAACCTCAGTCTTCAAATGTGGTCTCCTCTCTAGAAATCTACATACGCTGTAAGAAAAATTAAACTTCCTCTTTTCCCGCTTCGACTCCGTGGCGATCACTGCGTCACACAACTTCATTCCCACTTAGGCATTCATGGCAACAAGCTCAGCTCCCAACTCGAGGATCCTGCCACTCCTGGGGAATGAACTGGAGTTACCAGAGGCCCTGTCTGTGCTGGGAGTGCAGTGACAACCCTGCCACACTGTGCAGTGTGGGTCCATCCTGGCAGTAAATCAGGATGCTCTTCCCAAGTTACCAGCTATCCTGTAATGAAAATTCCAATAGATCTGTTTTCTAAGTTACAGCTGCCTGAAGTAGTGGGGAAGTGGTGGTAGAGAAAAAGCTAATTAAGCAAGTAGTGGAGGCATTTTTTACTGCCTCCTACATTAATGCTTCATTAAGGATCTGGAACTGCACTTAGCCTGGGATGATAACAGCATGCACATATTCAATAGACCATAAAGGAGAATATAAAGTGCAGGACAATACAAAACACAGCTTTAAAGGATAATCACCCTTAACATAATCTATTTTTTTTAAAACTTTGATTTCAAAATATAAATACCAGGAAGAGAAAACCCATATTTTCTTCATTAAAACAACCTATAGCCTTGAATGGAAAGAAGTTTCTTTCCTCAAACCTTCCAGAGGCAGGTCAAATGGAGAAAGACATGTGTGAAAACCAGTTTTGCCTCCTCATGATTTTCACACACAGGGTCTGGCAGGATGACTATACACACATTTGACATGCTGCCAGTGCTTTTCATTTTCACCTGTAACAGTTCTTTGACAAACAGCAGCCAAGGCAGCAGTGTTTTTTACAGAAGATGACTTGGTCATCATGGTTCCATGACAGCTTTCCATAAAAATGAACCTTGAGTAAAGACAAGGTTGGGCTGTAGCAGCCCAGGAGACCTTCTCCATGGAACTGTTCTCCTTCACATTTCTCAGCTTGGATGCCATTTGTTCACAGCCCACTGAACATTTATAAGTTTTCATGGCAAGGTGGCTGCTTTGAATATAGAGGCTGCCATTGTTGGGTGAGACAGACTGCACAGATCTCTGGTAGATGGAAAGCTTTAAGCTGCCATCACACTCTGGGCCCTCTTGCACGAGGAATAAGGAAAGCACTTTCAGGCCTGACACACACCTGATGTGAAGCCCCAGCCACATTCAAATAAAAAAAATAGCTTTTATGTGTTTTGTGGAGACTTGCAGATCAACCCTAGCCTGCATGGAAACTCTTGACCAAAATTGAACCCACAAGTTTCACTTACATTCAAAATTCCCCATACTGAATATTTCCTTCTTGTAAATTCTCTACCATGAAGAAAAGCATTAATCTATCAACTATGACCTAAATATTTTGATTAGATTCTGAAAATCAGTAAATTCTCATCTAAGACACCGAAAGACCACAAAAACAGATCTGCATGTTCCATGGAGAGCAGATAATGAAGGCTGTGAAAGTGAAAACTTTGAAGCCCTGGCATTTTTCATATTCATTAAAGTCAATATAGGCACTTGCCTGCTATACCCCACTCCAAGGCAACAGAACATGATCTTCCAGTGAGCAAGATTAGCATTCAAATCACAAGACAGCTCTAAGAAATATCTTGGAGCAAAAATTAAAATGCTGATCAACCCCCTGTTAATATAGGACAGATAATTTCTAAGCTGTCCTGCCATTTCTTTCCAGTGTAGTTTCCATTTTCTTCCTCACAGGAGCAAATGGTTTCCAATGTAGAATCACAACAAAATAATTTTATACGTTTGGTAAATATATGTGAGTGTTAGGATCTCTGCAACAAATAAGGGAAAATATTGGAATGAATGGCAGGTCTCTGCTCATGAACACATCCTATTCAGGGATGCTCATTNATATGTGAGTGTTAGGATCTCTGCAACAAATAAGGGAAAATATTGGAATGAATGGCAGGTCTCTGCTCATGAACACATCCTGTTCAGGGATGCTCATTGCAGGAAGGGGCACTGCCAAATCCAAACCTCTGTAATCAGTGTCTGGCACCTTCCACAGAGCAAGGATGAGCTCTGTCTGCAGAGACAGCTGCCATTCAGCCCTTCCTGTGTCCCAGAGGAGAGGATGCCATCAGGACATCTCTCCTCATTGATACAGTCCAGACTAGAAGAGGTGGCCTGGAAGCTTTTACTAAATGCAAATGGAAAGCTCAGAAGCTTGGACTGCACCAGCATGAATGACAATAAAAACACAAGGGAAAAAAAGGCCTTTCCTCTTCTCCTTTGATTACAAGGTACATGTTTATATCTCCCCTTTTTCTCCTAAGCACTAAGCTGCCCATCATTACCCAGCATTGCACACGCTGAGCAAATTTGTCAGTGTAAAGGCTCTCAGTTCCACCAAGTCAGGCTGGTTGCACTCTTGACAGAACAGCCTGAGCAGATCGTGCTGCTCATGCTGTGCTGGTGATGAGGCCAGGTGCTCCTCAACAAGGCAATTGGAAAGTTCATGCATGAGAATGTTATTTCCATTATTTAATATGCTAGGTAGTATTTCTACTGGTTTTTTTTATCCAAATTATAGCTGGGCAAAAAGAACTGGTTCACATACTGAGAACATTTATCTTCTTGTTTCACTGTGTTAGGCCTGTACACATGACAAAATAAGGCATGTGTTCACACATGGAGAAGCAGGATTGAAACTCCTTTCCAGCACTGGTAGGGGGGAGTTTTTAAATGCAGAACACAAATATTAATGTGCAGACAATTTACAATTTAGCCTTTCCTAGCGATAATAAAATTGGTGCTACTGAATTCATTTGATGTGAAATAAACATATGAAAGCAGGGTGGCTTTCCTTTACCTGCAGTATTAAGGGCATTTGAGAACATCAGTAAGAAACTGTTTTCTGAATTAGCAATATCCACTCTGGCGCTACAAGGCAGAGAAACAAGTTCTTAAAACTCACTGTCTGTGGTTGAATTCCTTAAATCATGGTGAGCTAAAAGTGATAGAGAGAGAATCACTTTCCAGACAATGTGCCACAGCACCATTTCTTGAGGAACTGGAACCAGCAGGAACGCTACAAGGACAGGAAGGGCTGCAGGCTCATCCCTCCAAACCTGCTCTCTTACAGACAGGGAGATGGATACCACTTTTGTTCTGCTCTCTGGGAAAAGAAATTAGTGCTCTCCAGAGCTGAGCTTGCTGGAAAAGGGAAGGATTCTCACTAAATGGCACACAGGAGCTGAATCACCTGCTGGTGCTGGGGGAGGTAGAAGCTGACAAAGAAAGGTCTGAATCTCTGCTCTAATATTTTGTCAGAACATAAATTGAACAAGCATCCAATACAGCAAAAGCTCTGACCTGCCAGCTCAAAGATAAAGCACTGAAACCAGATCCTCTGTTGATGTTCTCATTGAGCAAACCTCCTCCAGGCCTGCTATTAGAGCGAGCAGCTTTCAGTGCCACTTCTGGAGACAACAGCTTTGTGTGACCTCACAGCTTCTCTGTAAAAAGAGTCTCTTTCCTTCCTGCACTCAGGGGTCTGACAGCATGTCTGCTTCTGGCTCTCTCAGCTGTGTCCTGGCTTGCCCTTCTGCTCAGGGTCTGTGCTGGGTGAATCTGTCTCCCACCAGCCGTGTTAAAGCACCAGGGCATTTCCCATGTGGAATGCATGGCTGGGGAAGGGATCACCTTGGAGGCACAGCCTGAACACGAGTGCTGGTCAGCACACAAACCCCCAACCCTGCTCCCTTCTGCCCCATAAGAACATGAACAAACACAAGGAGCCCTCATGGCAGGAACAAAGGGGGCAGGGTGTCTGCCAGAGCCCCTGACATCGACGCTATCGGCCAGCCAGGGCCTCCAGGTGTTTGGTGCTCTGTATTCTTGTCTGGGCTCTTTTGCCAGCACAGTGAGCTTAATTGCACACAATTGCATGCCAGGAGCCATGCTGCCAATCCCCCAGAATGTGGCAAAGCCATTAGAGTCCAGCTTTGACACATTAGAGGATGCACAGGCAGAGCTGCCTGAGCAAAGGCTCGTTCCTCACAGCACAGCTCTGCTGCAGACATCCTCTGAACACAGCCACACGTGCTCAGAGCAGAGCATGACTTGGTACAGACATGCACAAGGAGAGGTCTTTAACACTGGGCAGCAACATTACCCAGTTGTCTCTTGTCACTGTTATGAAATTCATCTGTAAAGACAGAGGCCTCTGTGGTTGTGGGAATTATGCCACACAGATGCTGTTTCAGTCCTTTTGTTGGTCTATAATGTGCCTTTGTTCCTCCACATGCTCCAGAAGGGAAATGAACAGCTGGTGATTGTCTCCAAGTTTATATCTAGCTTTTATTTAAAAACTTCACAGTCCCTCCAACCTTCCCAGCAGACTGAAGCACAGAGTGAGATCCCTTATTTACAATATGCATTCCTCCCTTGCTCCTACAGGGCATTCTGAGTCCAGGTTGCTCAGACTCTCTCCAGATTTATTCCCCAGTGTCCTTGTTTTCTTGCAGGATGTGCTTAGAAAGCATCCAACTGGACCACTAACAGATGGCCTGCTCTGACTTCAGACACTTGTAGAGCCAGGTGTTGCCATATTGAAGCTATTACAGAAAATTCAACCCATGCCATGATGCTTTTTGAGATGCTAATGCTCACTCTGATTTAAACTACAGCAACATGAATTTTTTAAAAACCATATGCTGCCGCTGTTGTATAGGTAAGGCCAACTATTCAAATTGGTTGGGTTTATACAGGCATAACCTCAAAGGAAACCCACAGAAAAAGCTGATTCCCATTAGCATGAACCATGGTCTGCAGGTAGATCTTTTACACTGAAATTTATTGCTGATGAATTGAAAATTCCTAACATGACTGATCTTATGTCCTGAAATTTCATTTGACTGCAAGAGAGACCCCAAAGCTGTCAAACAGCTCTGCATAAAATCTGCTGTGAGCAGTTTGGAATACTGGATACACTGGGAGGTGTCACAACACATTGCACAGACATCCAACAGACCACTGCCACAAATATTAGCTTTATTCAGTGTGCCTGTGTGCTAAACAATCATCTCCAGTGCAGGAAAAGAAACACAGCTTTTCCCAGTGCATGAATGGGGAACCCTCACATACAGTGGCATTTGGAGCCTCCAACAAGCTAACTTCAGCATTTAGATTCCCTGGGATGAAAGGGGATTGAAAAAGAGAACTTGGTGCCTCTTCCTTCAGTCCTCCTCTGTCCATTTCCCTGCAAAGTTCCTGGAATTTACCATCCTTAAGACCCTGCAAGGTCACAGGGAGGCAAAAGGTTTATCCCTGTTTAGTTTAGACCTCAGCAAGCACAGCTGGTGCTCCACAATCCAACAGGACTGAGGAGGAACCAGGACATTCCCTATAATTTCTTTGCCATTCAGACACAGGCAAGTTTGCTCCAAACTGCAATTCCTGCCCCGAGGTTTGACAGGAGGATTTACAGGGGAAGCTGTCTCAGGAGCACAGTGATGTGCTGCTTGGTTTCCAGGGCTCTGAACAAAATACCCAGCATTTAGATTTCCATTTGGGAGAGGACTGGAAAGCCAGCAGAGATGCCTGGGGCCAGCAGCATCTCCAGCAGGAGGTTTTAGCTGCAGCCAGGGCTCCTGGCAATGCCATATTTGCTCTACAGCATTCAGTGGCTCTGTGTCACTGTATCAAACTGCTTCATTACAGGGCAATTACTGGCTGAGAAAACAAGGTGTTTCACTCAGTACTTTGTAGCCCCTGTCCTTGACGTTAATAAATATAGAAAAAATTGTTATTATGTCACAATGTGGACAGCCAGAAGTAGAAACAAAAAAAAAACAAAAAACCCTGTCAATGAATTATGAAAGCATGAATTTGTGAAATTACACCAACAAAATATTCAGATTCCAGAGGGCCAGTGGGATTCACATCTGTTTGCTTTGCTTTGGCAGTGGGATTTTTGTCCATCACTTCCTGCTCCCCTCCCACAGGTGCAGGATGTGATGGAGCAGCTTCTCCCCAGCAGGGACCCCTTTGTTCTGGCAGCCACGGGTGTCACTGCTGGCAGCCAGCAGGACCTCAGCAATCTCCACAGTGGCACCAGCTGGGAGCCTCTGCCCTCTGCCCCATGCCCCTGCCCCTGCTCCTCACTCTGCTGCTCTTTGCTTTCAGCCTGCTCTGTACACTGCAGGCTCGGC
>VZUA01096767.1:26062-41127 GCA_013401035.1 Horornis vulcanius | reverse complement strand
TTAGAAATGTTATGAGAAGAAAAAGGTCATTTATATGAATTGTCCTTGAACAAAAACTCTCCCAAGAAATCTTCCCTTGAGAAGAAAATCAGCCACTGACAGGCTGGAAATCTTACAGACTCAGAAATATCAGGCCCACAAGTGACATAACAAAATATACCAAGATGAAATGAGGTGCTGTGAAAAAGACCAAAACTTGCCGAAATTATTCCCATGGAAATCCTGAAATCAGGGAAGAAAGGTAAACAAAGAGACAGGAGAAGAAAATGAAGAAATGAAATGTGAAGGGAAAAAAAGAGAAAATTCTGAAACAAAGTGAAAAAAATAAAAATGAATGGGATGACATGAAGTGCAGGGAAATGGACCAAAGCTTGTCAAATTGATCCTCATTAAAATCACAATATTTTGTTTCCTTTCCTGAAAGGAAATTCTGCCTTTCAGGAAAGGAGATTAAATCTTGGGGTCAGAGAACAAAGAGTAGCAAACAGTCTGGAAAGGAGATATGATCAAATGAAATGCAATTTGAAAAAAATAAAATCTGGAAATAGAGTGAATACAAGGAAACAGATTGGGATACCCTGGAGTCNACAAAGAGTAGCAAACAGTCTGGAAAGGAGATATGATCAAATGAAATGCAATTTGAAAAAAATAAAATCTGGAAATAGAGTGAATACAAGGAAACAGATTGGGATACCCTGGAGTCCAGTGAAAAGGACCAAAATTTGCCAAAATTAAACCCACTGACATCTTGAGGTCAGAAAACACAGTGAAGGGACAGGAAAGAAACTGATGAAATGAAATGCAATAAAAAAAATTCAAATCAAAGACAAAATAATGAAATGGAATGGGATGATATGTGCAGGGAGATGGACACAACCTTGCTGAATTGATCCTCATTGAAATGGCAAGATTTCATTTCAGGAAAGGAAATGAAATCTTGAAATCAGAAAACAAAATGTAATAAACACTCTGGAAAGGAGCTATGATAAAATAAAATGCAAAATTTTAAAAAGAAATGTAAATGTGGAAGTGGAGTGAATAGAATTAAATGGATTGGGACGACATCAGGGGCAGCAACAAGGACTGAAACTTGCAAAAAATTATACTCATTGAAATCTCGGAATCAGGAAACGAAGTGAGACAAAGACTGGAGAAGAAATTGAAAAAATTAAATGCAACTAAAAAAAATCTGAAATTAAGTGAAAGGAATAAATTGGAGTGTGGTGACATGAAGTGTAGGAAATGGCTGGAACCTCTCTGAATTGATACTCATTGAAATGGCAAGATTTCATTTCGTGTCTTGAAACGATTTAGGCTTCACATGTGTTCAAATTAGTAAATGGCCATCCTTGTGTGGCTAAGCTGCTTAGCAATCTTCCACTGCTGGAGAACATTCCTCCATTGCTGACTTTAATTGTTATTAGTTTGCATTATATGTTAAATTGGGGAATATTTTAGTTTAATAGCTGTACACATTAAAGCTGAGTGAAAAATTCATAGTGAATTATTTATTCAATAAATTTACCCTCTTTTATTCTTCATTTTTTCAGGAACAATTTTTTTTATTTTCTCGAAGGAGTTGTTATTCAGATGTAGTTTCTAATCAGTTTATATGAATGTCTGTTGCTCTGCAGATCCCATTGGTAGGCTCTCTTTTACTAAATCAGAAATCAGTAAGCCACAGTGGGTGCAGAGCACAAGGGATGCAAGAGAGATTCCTTCAGCATCCAGGACTGGTGTGAGAAAGCTGCTGACAAATGACATCTGTCTCATGAAGTGTCTGAGGACCACAAAATACATGTTGTTGTTATATTTTTGTTNGCAAGAGAGATTCCTTCAGCATCCAGGACTGGTGTGAGAAAGCTGCTGACAAATGACATCTGTCTCATGAAGTGTCTGAGGACCACAAAATACATGTTGTTGTTATATTGTTGTTGCTGTTGTTAATATGATGATGATGATGATGTTGTTTGTGGTTGTTTTAATAGTTCACAGCTGAAGGAAAGCAGATGAGGAGAACCAATACACAGAAGGCAATAATCACCACCCTCCATGTAACTGCATCAAGCTACCCTTTGTGCACCCCTCCTGGCTCTGCAATTTGGAACTGAGCAGGTTATAGCTCTGCTTTTTGCCTTCAGTTGGTTTCCTTTGAGCCAATTTGCAGCAATGCTCAGATAATTTTGTTGCAGCCATTTGTGTCTTAGATCTGCACCTCGTGCCAGGTGTCTGCCTTGGGTATTTACATGGGTACATGAGATCCAAGGAAAGTAGAGCTAATCAGTGAGTCTTGATAATTAATAAGCTGTGCAATCTCACAACATTTTACACTGCTCCCTTGCCTTTCCCCAGTTTTGACAGGGATTTCTCCTACTCCTCCTGCTGAGTTGTGCTCTACCTCAAGGGCTCTGTCTGAGAGCAGCACCTCTGTTACAAACCTGGCAGGTATCTCTGCACCTCTCCTCTCTTCAGTTACTGGGTGGTCATCAGCATAATGCTGTTTGCTATCATCATGGGGGGGATCTACTGTTTACTGAAGACCAAGTGGAAAAGCAAATAATTTGGGTAAACTCTGCTGACTGTAGACTACAGCTTTATTTAATTAAATTTGTTTCACACAAATGGTATCCCAAGGTACTTATCAAAGTAAAATAATACATAATAGCAGAGGGAGAGAGAAATTAAGAGGCACAGGCATGGAAGCAGAGATGTTTTCAGATGAGATTTGAAAATGGAGAAGCGGTGAGGCAGAAAGAAACAACAGGAAAAAAAGGACTGTTCCAGATGGTGGGAGATACAAGGGGAAAAAGCTTTTGCAACAGTTGTAGTTTGAGCGTAATTAGGCAGAGAGAGATGACCGGTGTCATTTGAAGTGAAAAACAGAAGAGGAGGGAAGAGGAATTCAAGGAGATGGCCTGGGAAAAGGTCACAGAAGGCAAATAAAGAAATGAAAAGGGGGCTGTGGCATCTTCCTCTGAAAATGTTGTGATGACAATTTGAAAAGCCAGTGCACCTGCAAAAAGACTGGTGTGTTCAAGATGGCTGGAGACAAAAAGAATTACTTTTTTCCAATAAGTTATGAGAAGGAGTCAAGGTGTTGCCACATATATAGTGGATTATGGTAGTCAAAGTACTACTCCCTGTGCCCTGAAGTTCTCACTGTTTTCTGGGTAGAAAAAAAATGAAGTCAAGGTACACATTTCTAATACTAATGTGAAAAAAAGAGAGGAGTACTGCAGAAGGAAACTGATGACCAGGATGCTTGACCAATTCCCTCAGAATGTGAGCATCTATCCAATTCCTTATTCACCCAAGTCCATCCATCAAATCCCTATCTCTCCTTATCTTTAGACAGAAGGACCACATTAAAGGGGGACTTCATAAAAGGCCATAGAGCAGTGCAGATGAATGACATCTGTAGCCCTTGCCAAGTGATTGAGCCTCTTTATCACTGAAGGCCATTAGGCTGGTCAGGCAAGACTTGCCCTTGGAGAAACCATGCTCGCTGTCCAGAATCACCTCCCTGTTCTCCATGTGCCTTAGCAGAGCTCCTAGGTGGCTGCATTCCATGATCTTCCCAGGCATAGAGATGAGGCTGACAGGTTGGTGGTTCCCAAAAATTGGAAAGGAGTGTGAATGTTGAGCTGGTAGGAGATGTCAACAAATCCATCAATCAGGATGAAGCACGTGCTGGGAAGAGAGCTAAAACTGTGAAGCCACTTTATGTGTAGCTCCAGCCTCTGCAGGGAATTTTGGCAGCCTGTTCATATCCCCCTTAGAACTTTCAAAGCCCAGAATAGAGAAGGAAATCAGGACCTGGCAGTGAGGACATTGATCCAGCAGCCCTTCCAGGAGCCTATAGAGAGAGGAGTTACAGAGAAGCTGCAGGCTCTGGTCCCAAATGCAGGGCATAGCAGTATCTTTGAAATTTGTTTCAACCTTTTACTATTTGTAGCCTTTGTGACTGAAAATCAGAAAAAAAAAAATCAACCAAAAAGCCACAGAAATTAAAGAGTGAAGGAAGGGGAGATACTGGTTTTGTCTGTACAGAAATGAGATAGCCCTCCCTTTCAGGAAATGTCTGATATCAACGTACAAAAGGAAGAAACTATGTAAACCTCCATATTTATATATTTTTCAGTGCAGTAAGAAACAACTTTGTATTAAAAGATCATCATAAGGACTTCCTTTTTTTTTTTTCTTTTTTTTTGTCACAGATAGGGACTTCAAGCAATATTAGGATTTAGAACAAATTTTCATAATAGCTTAGTGTTGGCGGTTAGATTTGTTTCTTTTTTACTTATAGAATTTTTTCCCATAAGTTGCTAGGAAACTAACTACTGGTTACTAATGGGTACTTAAGCAAGACAAAGAAGTGGCCAAAGGAGAGGAGTGTAGCACCTGGCTACACCTCTTTTGGTCTCTAGGAGTTTCTCTAGGAGGGGGAGGATACCGTGGGTTTTGGGGGCAGGTAAAGGACGGGGGCTGGGGGCAGCTGCGCTCTCTCTCGCTCTTGGCATCGGAAGGAGCAGGGGTCAAGCTGTTGCTTACTGCGGCGAGAATTCACTGTCACCCCCAAGGTCCAGTCCTGGGGATCTACCACCATCTGCTCGAGTGCCCCGGAATTCTGAGCTCTCCTCTCCCTGCCCTGCTGGAGCGGGGCCGCCTCTGTCCCGCCCCCGCTGCTCCTTCGGCGCTGCTCTGGGTTTCTCCACGCTGTAGCCCCGCACCCCCTGTCCTGCCGGGACATTCCGGAGCTCCAGCGACCCCCGTGGAGCTTCTGATACATCTCCTCCACCAGCCCGGGATTTCTGCTCATTCCTGCCGTTCCAGCTGGGTTCTCCTCGGAGTCCTGCAGGGGCACGGGGGTCAGGCTGCCCCAGGGTTTTGTGAAGCGAAGCCTCTCCTCCATCCCTTCCCGTCTCGGCCGAGAAGGCTGTCACGGGGTTCCTGGTTCTGTTTGTTGTTAGAGCTATAGTGGTCGTTTGTTTGCCTTGTTATACATACTAAAAAAGAACTGTTATTCCTCCCCCTAATATCCTTGCCTGAGAGCCCCTTAATTTCAAAATTACAATCATTTGGAGGGAGGCGGTTTAACATTCTCCATTCCGATGGGGGCTTTTGCCTTCCCTAGCAGACGCCTGTCTTTCAAACGAAGACATTTAGGTACCCCAAATCTACCTCATTATATCTTACAATAACAAACCAGTCTGCAGCATTGTTGGGTAATATGCAAGAACTTTCAAGAACCATTTTTTTTCCCCACTCTTTTCCTGTTTTGAAATGGCTGTGTGTCTTGGATTTGAACAAATAACTGGCATCTATTGGTTAAATATCTTATGTGCCAACAGGCCAATAGCAGTAATTATTAGGGCAGGTCACTTTGATGGAAGGTATTAATATTTTATTTAAAAGCATTTACTAAAGAGTTTGCATTGTGTTAATATATGACTTAAATGAAAATTCTGATTGTTCATTCAACAGTGCTGATAAATAAGAGGAAAAAAGTTTGTGCAGTTGAACTTACATGCCACCAGATATTAAATGATTATTGGTTTACTTTTTACGAAGCCATAGCATACATTCTCTTAAATTAAGCCTCTTTCACCTGCTTAAGACACCTCTGGTTTAGGGCCAGTGCTATAAAATGGTTCACCATGGCCTCAGGGTTGCAATTGCCTGTTTGTGTTAGTGAAGAATTGAAGAGAGCAGGAAAGGGCAGAGTCCATCCTGAGTGGGAGGCAGATGGACCAGGCATGAAAAATGAGCCATGGAGTGAAGAAAACATTGGATAAGGCATAGATATCCCATTCTCAGCATGCTTTGAAGCCTCTTTAGCATGGACACACAGCATAACGTGCCACAGAACAGAAATTTAAAAGATTACAAAATATTAGTATTTTTGCATTTTGTAAGAGTAGTTTAAACACAGCATTACTGAGCTGTGTGGCACTTTTAGGGACAGATACTTGTTCATGTTGGCTGCTAACCTCGTCAGTAAGGACAAGTATGGTATCTTGTTGGCACTACTTGGTCAAACCTCAGAGCAGAAGAAAGGGACAGGCAGTCCCTGTGGATGACTGAAACTGAGAAGAAATGGGGCATGGATCCTACCCTTCCCCAATAGATAATTAGTGCTTGATCTTCTCAAGGTTTTTTAACCTTCCTGTCTCCAGCTATTCCCAATTTCTGTTGCCTTAGTAAGTCTTTTCAAAGCAAGACTTAGCTGCAGCTGGCTGGCTGACTCTCAGCTTTTCCTTCTCCTTCCAATGTGAAGAAGAGAATCAAGAGCCTTCTCATTTAACTCTATTTGTATATTTTGCAACTGCTCTAATTTGCTTCAGTCAAAATCCTCCTTAATATCCTTAAAAATACAAGCATTGCTTCCTTTCCATTTAGAGGCAGGAGGCAGCAGCTGCCTGGCCCTAGGCACAATTCACTCCAGAGCTGAGGATGGGAGTCAGTGGCAGCCTCATTACCCCCAACTTTCATGAGGAAAAATTAATTTAGCTGCTTAGCATGGAGGATTCTACACAGCCTCCTCCTTCCCTGAGGAGAAAGAAGCATTTGAAATGGCACCAAGAAGAATATGCACATGCATTTTGGCTGTTTCCTCTTGCAGTTGCTGCTGAGTTTTCCTGCATCCTCTTCAAACACATTTTCTCCCATCTGTGTGTACTGCCACTGCACCCAGGTGTCTAGCACAGAACATAAACCCATTGTGTCCTGGCTGTTTGACTGAGCTAATCATAGTGTCATAGGATGGTTGGGATTGGAAGGGACCTTAAAGCTCATCTAGTTACAATCCTCCTCACAACCATTCAGGAAAAATGTTTCCTTTAGTGGATAAGCACAATATTTTAAAGAAATATTTATGTCAAGACTCCCAATGTTGTGTTAATCTTGTCTATAAACTCTGTCTCTCATTAAAAGTATCTGCAGGACCTAAATCTGAACTCTTTGATATGTTTGCTAGATGTCTTAAAATTGTAATGCCTAGATTTTAAGAAACCAGATATTACCTCACGATATCCCAGAATACAAGGTGCACATTGGTAATCTGAAATTTAAATGCAGATTGACTGGTTTTCAGTCTTTTCAACAGGCTACTATTTTGACATATTTTTCCACTACCATGATATATGAAAAAAACCTCCAAACCAGGAGTCACAGTCACATGAAAAGACTGTGTTTCAGTGCAAACTACTTAAACTCATGCTGCTGAACAGTGGTTCGCTATCAAATTGCTGGAGCATATATATCATATAAAGTAACTCAAGCTGCTCTCCTGTCTCTTGAAGATCAAAGAGATGGCCTGAATCATCCTGTACATGGTTACCCAGAATATGGTGGCTGTTACCTCTAGGGCCCAATACAAGCTACCCTTGCAGCCTGAGCTGATGCAGGATGATTCTCTCAAGTGAGCAGGTGTACTTGTTTTCACAGAGGTGAAGAACCTTAGCTGGAAAGTTTTGAGGAGCACTCTCTGGAAAGAGAAAATAATGAGGGATGGGGAAAGAAACTGGGCTTTGCTTACCATACTTTGGGACTGCAATAAAGACGTCTGACACTGGCAGCATTGTCTTCTGGGTTTAACCCTGCTGTAGGGAACTGGAGATGTGCATGTTTAGAGCAAGTGAGCTGCCACTGCAGTTTTATCTAGGCTTTGGAAGTCCAAGAGACCATCAGTAAAAAGTAAATCTCTAGCTGGACCAGCAGGCATGCACTAGAGACAGTCTCCAGGAGTCTGGTGAAATTACTCAGGTGAGGTTTCTGTTGACAGGATCATGGTGATGATGAGCCAAATCTTGTGCGGGAAAATAGTCTAACCATGTGCTGGACTTCTAGGACTGCTGGTAACCAGGAAGACAAGCTCTTTCCATATTTACTCACACTGCACATTTGTCTATAATCTGTTCTGTAAAGAAAGTCTTATGGGTCTCTGCCAGCAAGAAGGAGACTAAGAGGAGACTAAAAAACAGCCTGAGTCCCTTTTTGGAGGGTATTTTTGTTTGTTTGTTTGTTTGTTTGTTTGAGTTTTTGAGTTTTTGCTTGTTTTTTATTTAGTGCAATTTAGTTAGATGGTTATGCTAGAAAATCATCTGGGGGGAGGAGAAGAGTACAGGACATATCCTATTTTCTGACTGAAATTTTTAATCTGATGAGAACTTCTGAAAGATAATGATGAAATGGGGAAAAATGTACTGAGTCTTTTTAGGCTATGAACATCAATCATGTGGGCTCTCTGAGCATTTGTACTGACCAGTAAGATATCCACCATCAGTTGTGAGGAGCTGTGCAAGGGAACAGCATTGTAATGAACTGACCCTTGGTCTGCACTCAGATTTGTGCTGAGGCTGGGAATCAGGTGGGGCAGTAATTCTGTTGTCGAGTTTTTATAATGAACTCTCCTTTGTCTCTGGAGGATGTTATGAAATGGTTTTGCCTCCTGCACTCTGGGAACAAATAGTACACAAAGTTCTGCCGTGCTTCTCTTTGTTATCTAAGGAATATGTAAGTACTTAAAGCACTTTAATGGCACTTCATTCAATGCATAATGACAAAAACAGAGACTGGGAAATGCTGTTCGGTGGAGCAGAACACAGTGTGTGAAAGTCCAGTCTTTGTGTACAGACTACTCACACTTGCATAGACTGTGAAGCCATAAGCACTTCCTAGCTCTGTAGAGCACTAGGTAACATTGGGAAGCTGTACCAACAATGGTTCAGGGCACTATCTCTTGCAGGCTTCCATATTTAGGCTGTTTGGAGCCTGTCTGAAGCAGACATGAGAAATAAGTCAGTGACCTGTATAATGTAGCTTTAAATGGCCAGTCTTATATTGATCAGGCCAAAGGAGAGGAATTCCTCTCATGGGTGATCATCTGAGGTACCAAGGGAAGGCTGCAAAGGAACACCAATGAACACAGTCCTGCTCATGCCCTTCCCAGCAATTCTATTCCCTGTCCATCTCACTGTCTCTGACAAGGTCTGTCTAGACTAGCCATGGTCCTGGACTGTCTAGCAGTGCATATACAGACAGAAATCCACAGTCTAAGAAGTCTAGTTGCTGCACATGTCCATGAGTATAAAGAAATTGGAATGCAAATGCCTTTGTAAGCACAGATGTTTGCAGGGAGCACCTTATGTAAAAGAATCCTACGTATATTCCAATGTTGTGAGGATGTAGATAGCTGCATAGAGACCATTCTGATTCAAAAACCGGAAAATTTTCATGCCATAGAATGGCTAAAACAGCATTAAATGCCTACATTTAAGGGACAAATCATACCTTATAATACAGTTTACAATATACTGGGATCTTTGTAGCCTCCACAGAGTACACTGCAAATGTATAGAAGAATGTATAGAAGGAAGATGTCTAAGGGACTCACATTTTATAGTGAAATTCCTAGTTCTTTTATGGCTGAATTTAAGAGACTAAAGCTGCACTCTTCGAGTATGAACATCCTCACGTAGGATCATTATGCTACCTAGAGTGGGGAGGACTGGATCTCACGTAACAAACGCTTGCAATACAGCAACGATAAATTTAACTTTATTTTTCTTAAAGAAATTCTAAAACCTTTTATGGTTGATGTAGTTTTAGTATAAGGTCATGCAAATCTACAAAATTAATTTTATCTTTTTGAAATGAGCAGACTAGCTGTATCACCAGGGCTGGACATGAAATCTGCAGTTCATGGACAAATTTGTTTGACTCTTGTCAATTTGGACTATTTGTATTAGTACAGAAGTACCTTCTGAGATAAAATACCTGTCTTTCAGTCTCTTTGGATAAATATTCATACATGTGTTCTAACAATATGCATGGGCAATCCAGTTCTTCACTTCCTGGACATGTTGAGTCTGTTTAATAACTATGAAAGTTCTCCCTGGATATACTCTTCAAACAATCTGTTACTTCTGTACATGTCAAAGTTGTTGGGTTTTTGGTTGTTGGTTTTTTTTTGGCAAATATCCATTACCAGCATGGCCATCTGCCTTTAGCCATTAGTTGTCTGCCACTCACTCCATCTAGGCAGAGGTATGGATTGCTTGAGCAAGTTGCTCTCCACCTTGTCTTTGTGAGAACTCAGAAAAGGAATCTCTTATTCAAAGGCCTCTTTGAGTTGAGCAGATAGGCAATTTAGTCTCTGTATTCTGTCTTTCATGAAGATAGACTGATGCTAAAGCAAATGACTTCTCCTATGCCTCTTAAAAGGAAAGAGGCAATCTTCCCTATCCAGCCTTATGTCTAGGCATGTTTGATTTGCCTTCTGACTGCACTAAACCCATCTTTAAACAGAGTATAATGAGCACAGTGTGGCTCTCCTGTCTTGTAATGCACAATTAGTTTGTTAACAACTTGTTTGAGTAGGCATGTGTGCTGCTTCGTGTCTTTAAGATTATGCCTGAGCAGGATTGAAAAAAAATCACAATTCTCCTTCAGTTACTCCTACTCTAGCTTTTCTCTGGAGCATTCTCTCTTTCTTATGTCTGTCTTAATTAAATCATGCCAGTCCTAATTTGGGAATGCAGATTTTAAGCAGAGGGAGAGAGGAAGGAATCACACAGAAAATATCTTAATTTTAGACAGAGACAAATGTATCTTTTTCCATGAGGGAGAGGGAAGGAAGGAAAGCAAAGAAAAACAGTTAAAAAAAAAAGCAGTGGAAGGAAACCTCTAGATGAAAATTGTACGTTGTATCTGAAAGTGGTGATTCTATCAAAGATTACGAGGAAATTCAGCTGGAGACAAGTCTACAGCTAAGATAGCACTCTGTTACCATCTCTAATAGCCCTCTAGCTCTTCTAGCTCAAGGTATATTACAGAACAGCGTTGCACATTTCCATTCAAGTACACACCAAACATTTTTATAGCACTCAGAAAGTACAGGAGAAAACAGCATGCATTTGAACTCTATAGCTTCTCTGTTGCTCATCCATTCTAAAGCCAACGTTACCTGTAGCTATTGTCTTCCAAAGGATTTCTCCATGTAAATAGCTGAATGTGTGTGTTTAAGATAAACACAGAGTTCAGGGTTTCAGACTGTGGAGATTCTTTTGTGTAAGCATGAATTTAAAGAATGATGCCTAGCACAGGTTGGATGCAAACAGCAGTTCCCCAGCAAGGCGACTTTTGTTCCAGGCTGGGAGAGGGGGTAAAGCAAGAAAAGCTCTCAGAGTGATAAATAAGAATTTGTCCTAGGCCTTGAATTGGTTTTGTGTAAATCCTCTCTGTGACTGTGTGCATGAGGAAGTATATTTAAGACGTGCAGTGATTGCTATTTATTACTGTAAATTATTTATTTCTTCCTTTCTCTGGCTGCTTCCTTCTCTTGATGCAAATTATGCACATGTGGAATTTGGACCTGCAAAATACAGAAAGGGGATTATAGTTTGGTTCCCCAAAATTATTCCTCCTTCAGATTCACTCTGCATTTTTCCACCACATCTCTCATCACAGAATTGTCTGCTCTGAGCCAGGATATTCCATGCTGACAAATCTGGGTGAATGTCTGGAGATGGAGCTGCAGTCCAGCTTATTAAAAAGTGAGATGAAATTCAGGAACAATTGTAAAAGTCTATTTTCTTCAAAGTTATCTGTTCAGAATAAACCGGATGAGTGGAGATGGGAAATGAAGCTGTGTGTCATCGAATTTCAGTGATGTGGTAGCCCATTTCTGACAGCAGTCTTGTTCTGGTCTGCAGACAAATTATCCAGATACCCACTATGATGTAATGGGCAGGTGATTTCTGCTTTTCTCCGGGTCAAAGAAGAAACACAGGAAAGTTTACCTGGTCCAAAAAGCAAATAGAACATTGTCAGAAGGACCAAAAGTAGGTTTAGTACAAGTAGGTAGTGCCTTGTCACAGGGGTGACAAAGTGCAGTGAGAGTCTCCTCTGAAATGCTGTGGTGCAGTCAGGTGCCAGCCCAGGCAGAAGGGCTCCATGCAGGTGCTGTGCAGCGTGGCTGCACACGGCAGCTGGAGCCAGCCCTCAGTGGCATCAAACCTAGCACTGCCTGGCTTTACTCCAGCAATACTTCTTTGCAGTGGATGCCATTGAAGACTGGGTGTAATTTAAGAGAGGAGACAGGTAAGGTAGAAATAGTACCTTCTGTAGAACAGCAGACCCTGGATTTCTCTGTTTAGATTTCTTCTATTTGAGAGGGCTGGTTTTTCCTGTTCACCTCAAACTGAGCTCACATCATGAAGAGGCAATGGAATAAAAGTGAATTTCAGCAATGTGCATGCTAATTCACAAAAGCTCAGCCTATGATTAAAGCACATAGCCAAGGATTCAGTGGTAGGTCCTCTGGAGGCCTTTGCATAACCAGGGGCAGCTGGGTCACAGCCAACCCTCCAATGCTGGCAAATCTCTTCTTCTTTAGGGATGTGGTTCAGTTAAGCTTCCTTTTGGTTGCTGGAGTTTTGTGAAGGGGCTACAATGAAAACTGCTCTAGGGTGTTCAGCTGGCTTTCTTATACTTTGATTAGCAGACTCATCAGATTCCCAGGTAGCAGCAGTTTCCTGTGCTTTTGGTAAGGAGCAAGTGACCTTTCCTCTCCGCTGCAGACCTTGCTGCAGTTTTTGATACCTTTATCACATGTTGGTAATAGACCAGCATAACATGGGACTTCACCTCCGAGGTCACATTCAAACATGAATTTTCTGCTAATTAAATAAAAGTACTCAGAAATTACATGCTACAACAGCGGAGGTCAGGATTTCAAATGTAAAGACAAACCCAAATACCCCTTCAGTTTCCTGTGAGTTTTGTAGTCTTTCCTATTGGAAGGTTGCCATGTGTCAGGCAAGGTACAAGGATAATATTAATATTCTTTGCAAAGTTCTTAACAAAAGCTGTTTATACATCAGATAATCCATAAGGGAAAAAGGGAGGAGGAAGGAGAGAAAGGGAAGGAAGGCACAAATTGAAAGAAAATAACTATGTTTTCCTCCTCTTTTCTCCTCTTCGTAAATTTTCAGCAACTCATTTGCAAACTCCTGCAATTTTTCTTATACCAAGACACTGTTTTTTCATACTGAAATGGTGACTTATTTCAAACAGAGGGCTTCCCCTCCCTCTGTCAGAACAGTTGTCAGGAACTGCCTTCTTAAAATACCATAAAGGGTATATAGATAATTTAAATTAGTATTGAAATTAGTTTGTGTGAAGTCTCTCAGGTGTACAGGACCAGAAGAAGAGGAGAACTCAAAACTGAAATGGTAGAAGACACTAGAGAATAGTGGATCAGAAAGAGGTCCAAGGCTCCAAGGTGGTGTTATAGGGCATGACAAAGAATATAACAGATGTGGTCTGTGTGGATCTGGTGTCCCAAATTGTATCTCCTGTCCAGGACCAGCTGGAAGTCACTGTTTCACTGTGTGAACTATACTGTATCTGTTCCTGACTATGCCCATAGTAACAATACTAAGCTGGCTTTTAAAAACAAATCTAAGGGAGCTGTCATGGACCTTAAGTTCCCATCCTTTAAGCACTGAAGCGCTACTCCCCTGAGCAATTATTCTGACCTCTGAAATACTCAGAAATGCATTTTCTCCCCTCAAAGTCAGTTAGAAAAAAGCCCCAAACAAATAGAATATCGTTCTGAAATGTATCAAATCTGACTTGAAAGAGCCCAAGCAAAGACAATCCAACTTCTTTGCCCAGTAAGCTACTTTCATATTTAGCTGACCTCACTGCTAGAAAATGACAAGGTTACTTTCAACCTCCAAAGCTAATCTGTTTCAGAGGGTACTTTTTATTTAGCTCCATCATGAGAACTTCTTTACTTTCCTAGGAACATGTTATTGACTAACCCACAAGAACTCACTGTCATCCTGTGGCATGTGAAGGAAAGAATGGAGTAACTGGGTAAACCATTATCCTTCCCCCAGTATATCACTCTGGTTTTATGCAACAAGGCATGCAGGGATTTCCCAAGTAGAAAGCTACTTCTAGATCTTTGCCTTCTCTGGTGAGCAGTTGCTCACCTCCTTAAGATTCCCACTGTGTAAGTTTGTTTTTTCCTGACACTGGATTATTTCTGTGCCTTTTGATATTTGCAGCACACTTTCATGAGAAGTGTGAACAAATACAATGCTGTTCCATTGTAAAATAACCTTGGAAATAGTGCAAGGATGGTCTATGAACTAAAATACTGCCCCTCTACTCCTGCAGCTAAAGCTGCATCAGTAATGAGGCCCTGGGACTCAGATCCTCTTGACAGCAAAGTTCTCAGCCTGGGGTTTCCCTCAAAAAGAATGTGAAATATGTTAACTTTCTAGGCCTGTCAGCTCCTCTGCTTGAAGCATGCAAGCACTATGAAAGACCTGGCAATTTCTGCCAATTTAATTTCTGACAGGTACCTCCTGTAAGAGAATTGGACTCACTGTGTGTTTCCTGTCTTCTGCTTTGGGTGCTATTGCATGTTCTGTGCTTCACCATGACCTGCCTAAGTCCACATTTTATGGCTTTTAAAGCTTGTTATCCTGCTCATGCTTTTAATTTTGCCATGTACTTTTGGCCTAAAGCACATTATGTGAAATCAAAAGAAACAAAGTGTACCTATCAAGACTGCCCTATTGCCTTATCTTCCCGTCCAAAGCTGGAAAGTATCTTTGCATTGTACATGTTTTGCTCACCTTTATCCTCTTAGTAAGGAATAAGCTGTAGATAAACTTCAGTCTTTTCTCCTCTGAGGTGTGCTGAAATCTTCTGAACAGCCTTTTGATTCTTCTAAACACACCCCAGCTTGGCCCCTGTTCTTGATGCTTTGCCAAGCCTATTACCCATGTCTGAGCAACCAGGGAAATAGAAGAATTATGATTTACATTTGGCTTAATCTAATTTTCACTGGCTTTGAAATACAGCAATTGTTCTTATTCTATTTTTCTTGTCATTTTTCTGTTTTCCTTTTCTTTTTCTCTCAGAAAAATAGAATAATAAAAAATTCCTATAATAAAATCCCCTTCCCTACACTGCTTTTTAAATAAAATAATGAATTATTTGTTCCAGAATAAGAATTTCCTTGTCTGAAGAGTATTTTATTTTGC
>VZUA01096766.1:925-12495 GCA_013401035.1 Horornis vulcanius | reverse complement strand
ACTAGAGGGAAAAAAAAGTCTCTTTTCCATTCCTGTCATTATTCCTCACTCTCACTCCATAATCCCCCCCCCCAAAAATATGACATCAGAAAGAAATTTCACTGTGTTTTGAGAGAATATGGTGCTGGAACTGGACCACAAGGAGAAGAGACCCACATGAATGCAAGCTAAACTAGAAGGCTGTTTTCTTACACAGTGATGTTAACTGGCCAATTTGTAGCAGAGTGAGAGACCAGATCAAAACCAAGGTATTGGAAAAAAAAATCTCCAGAAGAGGAAAAATGATGGTCAAGTGGTACTGACTAAAGGTTTGGGTAGTTTAAGAGATGCATATTAAGGATAAAATATGGCAAGGAACTATAAAAATCCTTCTAATTTAGCCTTAACTGTTTTAAAATTCTTTGTGGATTAGACCAGATGGTGACTAAACTGTTTCACCAGGGTCTTAATTTGCATAAGACCATCCAACAATGTCAAACAAATGGCTTTTTAGAGCTAAGACCACAAAGAATTGCAGAATTCTAGCAAGGGAAATTCTAGCATATGTCACAAGCCTAGAAGAGAAGAGAGTGAAGAGCAACTTTCAGACATTCTACCATTTGGGGGACTCACCTTAATCACACAAGCAAACTGAGCAAGTAAACTGTATGCTGCAGTGGATGTGGTGAAAGCACACTAAATTTCCAGCAACACCCACATCCACACACACCATCTTTAAGGCAGTGCATACAGTCAGATGACAGCTGGGAAAATACTCAGAACCATTGCAAGTTTCCTTGAAAGTGAAAAGTAGAATACAACTTGAAAGAGATGAAGACCTGAACTTCCCACAGGCCCCAACTGCAGTGAAAGTTCAATTTCCTTTTTCCTGTCCTTATTCTTCAGTTCTCTCATTCCTCTTCTTTTAGATATTTGCCTTAGTCACCTGGAATCAGCTGAGATGATGCCAAAATAACCTGGAATGCACATGGAAGGACATCTATTTCTCTTTCTACAGAGAATATAAACATACTGTTTTCAAAAAAGTGTGGACTTTGAAAGGCTGAACAATTCCAGCAATTTCTTTAAGAGCCTAAGTCTTCAATGTTATCAGTGGCATTAACTACTAAAAAGTCAGATGCTGATCACACTTAATGACTATTTTTTTTCTGCATAGCATTGCAAGAGATCTTAGGTGGTTGCTCCCTAATGCAACATTGACAATGCCGACAATGTTGAGGTTATAAAGGAATTTAAAAAAAAAAAGTATTAATAATTTAAGTAGTTGTCTAGGTGACTTAAGTTGTCTGCCAATTAATACATTCAGATCTCTTCTTTTAGCACAGAAGGTGGCATTTGTGTCTGTTGGGCATTAAAACCACAAAAAGGACTAGGCTGTCACATCAGAGTTTGCACAGCTTAGCATACAACATGTTCATCAGATAATATCATTTACAAGCATGATGTAATAGCCCAGGTGACAGCACCAGGGCCACTTGCAAACAGAATGGAGATACACCATGGAGATAAATGACCAGGCAATTTTTAAAACATATGCATAAAGTAGATTATTTATGAAGCCAAAGGAAAAAAAAAGAGGAAGAGGTAGAGCTTTTAGACATTTTCCCCCTTCTCCTTTCTGCTCNAAAACATATGCATAAAGTAGATTATTTATGAAGCCAAAGGAAAAAAAAAGAGGAAGAGGTAGAGCTTTTAGACATTTTCCCCCTTCTCCTTTCTGCTCCAATCCCCCAACACACAATCACCTGTACCTGTCATTCACTGACTCCTCAGGAGTCAGGAAGATGAAAGTGTGATAAAATAGTGAACCTGCTATGGCTGTGTTTTGTGTTAGCATGGTTACTTTGTGTTAGCGTGGTTACTTCTCTGAATTTGACAAGTCAATTTGTGTCTCATCTTGTTTCTGCTGAGCAAAGACGTTATGAGCTCATTTTCATGTGACTTTTCAGAGGGTGGAACTAATCACTTCTAACTTTATCTGCTAGGCAACCACACCAGTACATGCTGCATTATTACACTACAATGCCATAGATTGTCAGCTATATTTACTCTAAATTGGCCTATATGTGTGATGACTCTCGTATAGCGTGACAGCAGTAATTCATAGTTCAGAGACACAGAATGGGTAAAGGCTCCTCCCTTGCTCTTTGTTTCCACAGCTATGGACTTTGCCTCAAATCCTCTACAAGATCTAGTTTAGACTAGGATTTGAATATAATGCTGATCTATTGTTTAAAATACACACAGCTTAAAAGTTGTACTGAAAAAGACAATTAAACTGCAAATTTCTGTTTCCCATCTCCTGTTCCCTTGCAATGAAGGATCCTAAAAAAATGTTTCTTCTCCCTCTGTGGGAGACCAATTGTGCCTTTCCCAGCTCATTCACATGCAGTTTATTTACTCAAAGGATCAGATTCCCAGAGAGAGAGAAGCTCCAGGTACATTTTTCTCAGCATTACTCCGTTTCAACATATACAATAGCAAACATCAGACTGGCACTGCTGTTGCTTCCCTTACAAGGCTGACTTCCTGAATACAGCATTCCAGGTTTAGTGATACACATTTAGTGATATATGTATCAATGGTCACATGTAGTTCTCAGCAAAACAGAAAACAGATGTTTGCTTTCTGAGTGCTCAGTGAAAGTATGGAAAAAATGGAAAAAAAAAAGAAAAAAAAGACTGTTTACTGGAAATCCACCTTCATGTCCTTTATGCAGTGGGTTTCTAACATACCAGAAATGGTCAAGAGACACAGAATACCTTGCCTGCTTTAAAAAAAAAAAAAGTTCCTCAACAAGACCCCCTCATTTGTCTGCTGAGATGCCACCATCTGTCAGAAACAGTAACACTCCTTCCTAAATTTTTTCCTTTTCACAGAACAATTTCTTGGTAAATAAATACAGAGGACCTCTGAACAGTTGCCAATCTCCCAGATCTAGGCACAAAGAAAATGCAAGTGATCTGGAGTTCTACATTCTACAGTATGAAATAGTTCTTCAGTCTGACTAAAGCTGTAATCCTTTTCTTAGACCATATGACTTTTATAGTCATAACCCTTCCAGTATTAAAAAGATGAGGACTGTGCAATTTTCATCCTGTGATGAGACAATGGTTGTTCCATAAAAATAAAAGTGCCAACAACTATAATGGATCTGCAGCTGAGAGCACACCCTGTTCTATTTCAGCTCTGGTTCTCTGTGCATGTTTTCGGAAATATTCAATATCCCACTCACCTTTCCTCCTCCCCCTCTCACTTTCTGGAGTTTTTGATTAAACGTGTGTTCTACACTTGTAATCTGATATTTAAATCCCATCCCTCAGCGCAGCTACACAACTATTCTACTAAAACTATGTCTCCTGGCTACACATTGCTCCTTCCTCTATCCGAAAGATGTCATGGCTGCATTATAACTTCTCCCTACAAAGCCACAACTGTTCTTAGGGCCAGCTACTGCTGGATATATATTCTAGTCAGGGAATTATCAGTTCCTCAACACTTAGGCAAGTAACTACTGGTTAGAGCCTGGCTCTTGAAAGGTCACTGAAAGATTAACAATCAGTCAGAACCATCCTGAACTATCCTGCCATTACACTCCAACTTTCTTTATAGAAAAACAGAGACCAAAGATGCACATTGTCAGATTCTGAATCATCAACATATCCTTGGTATTGTCAGAGTCTCCACAGAAGGAAACCAAGAAAAGAAAGGTGAAGTGTCCTCCACAAGGTCACTAACATCCAGCAAAGTGTGAGCCCAGTGGTAAGAGTCTAAGAACTTTAATGGCTGGACGCAATGATCTTAGAGGTTTTTTTCCTACCTTAACAATTCCATGATCTTTAAAAGATATCTCCCTGGTGGGAGCAGAGAGAGAAAATGGCATTGGTTAAATGTGACTTCACCCAAAGTCCTTGTAACTAAATGGAAGCATAAACTTTAGCGAATACATCTGGACCACTACATAACATAACATAACAAAAAGCAAAACAAAACAAAAAACAAACAACAACAACAAAAACAAACAAACAAAAAAAAAACCCAAACCAACAAGCCCAACAAAAAACCCAAAAATCCAAATCAAAAATTGAGTTTTTTCTGATATACAAGATGCATTTAAAAGTTTCCCTCTGTAACTGTTAATGTCGCTTTTCTTGTAGAAACAAAAAAAACACCTCTCCCATCCCAGCCATTATTCATTCAAAATTCATTATTTTTCCATTATTCCATTATTATTCTGCTGTGCCTGTTTCAGTTCTTGAAAACTTATTCACCTCTTTCTCAGAGCTAATGGCATTTTTTTCATTGCTATCCAACAATAAGAGTGCAATATTTATCACGAATTTTTGCCTACACCTCTGACATAAGCCCTGAGCATATGAAAGCACTATATATGCCACTCTGGCTCATACTGATGACCCTTTTTGTTTTCACAACACATCTCCTGATTCATCTGTAAAAGCTTCCTTTTTTTTTCGCAGTATCACATAACCCAGGTGCTACTTTGTCTCAGAAATGGGAAGCTTTTGACATTTACTTTCCAGTATACAGTTTCCACACCTTTAGTCATATAAGTGAACCAACTAGTCTGTCAAAATATTTTGCTCCCTGCTGCTCTCCAGCACCTCTATTAATGTGACACAATTGGGCTTGGATTTATAAGAATTTAGTAATCAAAAGTATATTCCAAATAGTTAAAACTGCAAGAAATGTCAATTAACCAACTTTGCCATGTAACACACGAAACCATTTATGCACAAATGTAAAATATGTTCAGTGGTCCATGCTTCCCTTTTTGTTGCAAGAGAAAGAGAGCAGGCACGCCCAGAACTACATCTGGATATACAGATGTAACTGCAATGTCTATCAAAGAGTTAACCACACACATAGCATTCCCACAGCAGTGCAGCCCCAGAATCAAACATCAGTGAACGTTAGGGAGCTCAGAACTGCGTCTTGCAACTGCCTCTTGTTACTCCAATCTTTTACTGCCTCCTCTCTACTCTCCCTGTTAGCAGGAGGCATCAGTTTCCTTTTCCTTTGGAACAGTTTTGAGTCAATATTTCATCTCTTCCACAGGCTGTGCAGCTACAGTGTGGGAGGCCCAGAATTTCTGTGAGTGCCCTTCTCAAATATGCCCCAATCTCCACATTCTAGTCTGGGCCTGCAGGGACTTCATGGCCCTGGGCAACCTGGATGGAGACTCCCACCCACCCCTTGCCACGGGCGCAGCAGCTGCAGCTCAGGTCAGGGTGCATGCCCAGCCCTGCCCCACATCAGATTGTCCCAGTAGGCAGCCTGTTTCCAGCCTGCCCTTGGGCCCTTTCACCTCAACAAACCCTGCACTCAGTGCTGGAGGGCTCAGCTCCAGGCCTGTCTCCTGCTGCTCCCAGCTGGATGCTGGCCACATCAGGATTGTCACTGAAGCCTGCCAGCCTACCTCACACACCAGGGGACAGCACCCCAGCTGTGAGGGCATGGCCTGCAGTGGGGTCACCCTGTCTCTCAGCTCAGCCCATCACACAGAGCAGCCCTGCTGGCATGAGAGGAAGGGTGTGAATAGAGCAGCAGAGATTATAAAGATGAAGAAAAAATTGGCAAAAGAGCATCTCAGCCTCCAGTGTGTTCTCCCTCCCAGGACTAGCACACTTGACAGCACCTTTGAGCCAAACATCTGTTAGTTCCTGCCTAGTCCAAGAAAACTGGCAAACCCAAATCCTGCCATAACTCAGAGACTAATGAATCTTCTAGCATTTGCTGCTGCCAGAACTCAGGACTGCCTGCCCTCTGCAGTGTTATTTTTTCCTCCAGTGCTAGATCACCCTGGAATGGATTGTTCTGTGTAAATTAACCACAGGATAGCTCATGCTGTAAATTAAAGATTCCTTTCTGTAACTTTGTATTTTCTGGTCTTTGTGCCACAAATCTCTCTAGCTGTGTTGTTGATATACCTGGCACTTGGCAAATCATTTTCCTGGAAACATATTTCTATAGCTACAGCTGTGTCCATAACTAACTTGCTGTCACAGCTTGTGTCTGTACAGCTTGTGTCTGTAATCCTTCTATGGCCTTTTGAAGCTAGCACAGTGCTGTGAAATGGCTACCTCTCTCTTCATGAGCTCTACAAGCAATCAGCAAAGCATTTTTGAAAACTTCTATCCTCAAACTCTGTGATGCTATTATCTGGTTATAGGGTGTGGTATCTAGCACAACAATCTGAGATACCCACCCATCTGCATAAGATACATTGAACACATCAGACCCACAGTTCCAGGGGCTGTCCCTTTCTCTTCTCATTTTTGCAAGCACAGACATGATGGAGCTTTGTCTCCCCAGCAGTAAAATGACTTTCCTGTAATGGGCAACAAAATCGAGGGTTGCTTACTTTCTCTCATACTGAAGATTTCTCCCTTCTGGCGCTGGATCTTTTTTGTTCTCTTTTTTATTTTGTCTTTGGATTGCAGGCTGGACTTCTAATAGCACAAAATAAATCAATTGAATCAGTCATAAAAGCCTTGCTAGCCAGAGAAGAAGCACCATAGTTGACCTTTATTTCAACAGGAAGACACTTAAATATTTTTTCCCTAGAAATCTGCAATGCAACTCTGAGAAAATAACTTGCTTTTTCTACGATTTCAACCATTCTATTAAACAAAAAGTAGTATACAGTTTTCTAACTGCTCACTCTGAAAAGTACCAGACACAAACCACACAGCACCTCTGACTTTTGTACAGAACATCCTCCTGTCAGTGGGTAATCTCATTCAAGATGTGTAACAAGTGTGCTGACAGCCCCACCACACACTTTTGAGATAATCCCTCCAAAGACTCACAGTTGGAGCAGGGTATGTACTCACAAACAATCATGAGAGAACATCTTCACAGAAAGACAACCTGCCTGTCAAAGCATGCCAAGGAAATTTTCTAGAGACAATCTGCCCTCTGACCCTTGCTAGCTGAACTTAGTTCATGTTTTATTTCTGATTGCATGGCATCATGACAAGAGGTACAGTATGAATACGGAATAGATTTCCTGAGATTTCCATCATCCAGAATTCTTCTCATGACATGAAAATGACAGGGCCTGTCAGCACGTCCTCCCAACCTGCACCACTTCTCTCTCTGTCACCTAAAAGCTAGTCAGAATATAACCCAAAGAAATGACAACCAGCCCTCTCGGATGTGGTCTGCAGAGCAGACGTGATAAAAAAGTGCAAGCCAAGGGGAGGAAAGAAACTCTTAAATAGCTGAGAGATGACACATCTCCTCATTAGTCCAGCAGACAGCTTATCAATGGGTATTACCTTATGTTTCAGCATGATTTGTGAGAGCAAGGAGTGGAGCTGCACAGGATAAAGGGGTGCCAGGGGATCTGCCATCACCATGGCAATGCAGGCATACCACTCACACCTCAGCAGCCTTGGTCTCCTCGTCTCAACAGAACCCAGCAAGACTTTTTTTTTTTTTTCCCTAACAGATTGTGATTCAATCACCACAGAAGCAAGAGAAACTCCTCTTTATTCTTCAGCTGATGTTATGCTCTGAATGGCTTTTATTTTGCATGAAGTACATGGGAATTAGCCAGCAAGGCAGAGGCATGCAGGCACCTGCATCCCTTCACCTTAAGCACTGCCCTGGAGAACCCCTGACAGATTTCAACCCTGTCTTAAGTTCCTGCCTAGAGAAGAAATGCATGCAGACCATAAGCATGTGACATACTAAGAGACAGACAGCAAGGGAAAATTCATAGTTATACCTTGTAAAGAAAACTCATGTGTAGAAATAATAAGCACTGAAAGAGTGGATGGTTTTCCACTGGCAAGGCTTGGCACCTCAAGTCAATGAAGAGCCAATGGAAGTGTTTACACCTGCCAAAGGGATAGCTTGGCACTACACCAGTGCACCCTGGTGCCATCTCTGGGGTCACATCAATGGCATCACAGGAGTGACTGGCTGGCTCTGTACCAGCAGCTCAGCCTCAGCACCTGCATTAGCTGGGAGAAGGCAAACTCTTCTTGCTGGCTCACCTACAATATACAGTTCTTTTGTTGACTGTCAAGGGTTGCATGGCCCCTTCTTTCCCACCCCTTCTTGTGAAGGAGTGCCATCTCCTCAGCACTGAGGCCTGAAGGACCAGGGCAAAGAGGACCTGCCTTCTGTCAAACTGATGCCTTTCCTGTGTAGAAAGGGACATTCCCATCAGCTGTCCTGACTTCTCCAGATGGGAAGGGACACCCTTAGCCATGCAGAAGGTGACCTGTCCAACCACCACCCAAGCCTTGACTTCAAACCACCATCAGCAACAGCCCCATCACTGCCCTGAGTCATAGCATTAACAGCAGCATCCCCAGAGCTGGAATTTGTCCTGCTGAACTCACAACAGTGGTCCTACAGTCATCCCCTTCTCCTGCCCATGCTCACCCAGCTGGTTACTGGAGGCTGTCATGAGCCTTGCTGAAGTCAGAGCAAGTGGCAGTCACTGCTGTCCCCTGGTCCCACTAGGACAGTCACCTCCTCAAAGCAAGGCTCATGCTTTTCCCAGCACAACTTGTCCTTGGTGAAGTTGTACTGCCTGGTCACTGTCACCTTGTCCTCTATGTGCCTCCAAGCCATCTTCTGGCACATACTGTCCCTACTCTTCCCAGGGAATGAAAGAGGGGTGATCAGCTGGTTGCTTCTGGGATCCTCTTATTTGACTGTTTTAAAGATGGGACCAATGCCTGCCTTTTTCATGTGCTCATGAACTTTCCTTCATTGTCATGATCTGTAAGGTGACAGCCAGCAGCCCTCACAGTGACTTCCACCAACCCTGTCAGCAGCCTGGAATGCTGCTGCCTTTCATCACCTGGATTTGTGGATGTCCATTTAGCTCAGGCACTCCCTAACTGTACCTTCTGTAGGCAGTGCCTCATATCACGCACTGCTAGCAGGCTTGGCAGCTGGGAGGCTTGGGGACACACCTTACCCCTGGGAATTGAGGGAAAGCATAATTCTGCAGTTTATTAATCTGGTTTCTTCCTCCTGATGACTCTCACCATCTTATATATGCTGCTGTAATTTTGCTTCTCCTCTGACTTGGTTGAGTACATTTCCTTTTAAAAAAGGAGAAGGCATTTAATCTCATGGGCTACAGCACGTAACACTTTGTTTCCCTTCAACTCCTTTGAAACTGCAATGATATCTGAACAGTTACATCATACTTTCTCCCACTTCAGGATATTAGCAGAATATTTTTTACCACCAGTACCCCAGCCACTCCCACAGCAGTCTTACCTGTTTCTCATGAAATTCTGATGTCTCTTTCATTACAAAAAAAATGTTTTCCGAAAAGCACAATACAGAAATTTAATTCAAAGTCCATCATTATTTCTGACCAGACTGCAAACAAAAATTAGACACATCCTACAGAATTGCTGTCTTAAATAACTATATCCATATTGAACTTCTAGACATTGAAACTGTTTTTTTTTTTTCCAGCCAGTACTGTGTAAAAAACTCCCACATGCACTTTACTGTTACTACTTTTGGTGTTCAAAACAAGAAATGTATTGTGTCAAGAACAAATAGAGCTTGATTTCCCTCTACCTTGCATCCCTAATTTCTTTGGTATGCTACAAACCATTCTCAACTCTACTATCTCCTTCCTGAACATTACTAATCAGGAAAATTTCAAAGCTGGACTGCTTTTTTAGCTGTACTCCTCTTACATTGAAACAAGATAGGCATCGTGTGCACATTTTTTCAGCTACACATTTATGCACATGTAAATAACATAATATGGAAAGATCACAATGGTATTAACAACAGGAAAAATATGCTTTTGGGCTCAGATGAATCAGACCTTAGTAAGATACTCAAAGGTTCTTTCAACTAGAAAAGTTTCAAAGTCTGTGGGTTTTTTTTTAGAAAAAGCAAATTAATTCCACATCAGTTGCTTTGCCTCCCTTTTCATCTTTCCATGCTGAAAGACAGGTGTAACGAAATTTTTTTTTCCCTAGTCACACACACTGCAACAGTAGCCCTTCTGCAATTGTCCGACAGTACAGCCTCCATATTTTGAGTGGCACTGCCCTCCTAAAGTTGGTTCAATAACTACCTTAGTTTTGGGAACAGATTTCGAAGTTTCCCTGTGAATAACATGTTCCCACACAACAAGAAGAGTGTTTTAAAAAATCAACAACAACAACAAAAAAATCAAACAAAAATACTAAAATCCCACAAAAAAACCACCAAAACAAACAACTCCAAAACATAAAATTACTAATCTTTATGTGTCTAAAACAAGAAGGCACACAAAGATTATTTTGGGCCTATGGTACAACTTGGATAGCTTATAGTTTGCTTTCTAGAAGCTTCTACACTGCTTTAAAATGAACAGAAAAGGTTCTGTGTCCAAACATACACTTTCCAACACTGACCAAGCCATTTACTTCAAAATCTCAAGAAAACGTTCTCACCTTTGAGGAGAAAAATGAAAATAAACAAATAACAATTTAGAAACTATTACTGAAAAGCCCATATATCCTCAGATTAGATCCAAGATCTTATCTTCAAATATTCAACGGCCAACAAAAGAAAGAAAAAAGAGGAACACTCACTATAATCCTAAAAGAATCAATTTCATCCTTCATATTTAACTCACCTAGCTTAAGAAGGTTTTGCACTAACTTAATAATCGTGTNGGAATGGAACAGAATCTTAACTGCAACACTGGTCACTGCCGCCAGTTCTACTTAGAGACCGCAGGCAGTAAAGGAAGATTCTAAAATCCCTTGCTCAGCTGACACTCAAGACCATAGATATGTAAGAATTCTGCAAGTCTTGACAGTATTTGGATGCATGAGAGTTATTTCTGCACATCCATAGAAGTATAAGAAAAATTTCAAATAGACTGAGTATCTTGGACTATTGTTCATGTGTCGACACAAATGAGAAATGACACATTCTTTTGCCTTAATCCTTGAGAGCTCGCTCTTGTCACAAACTTCAGAGCTCACTGGGTATTTCTCAACAACACCCATGTCCCACAAGATTACAGCTTTTTTTGAGAGTGAGTTCACAGGAGAGGTAAAGGCATGCAACACTGCCATAAAAAAAAGAGCTCTAACTTTAGAAACAGGATTCAGAAGTTCAACTCCTTCCACATTTCTTTTCCACAAGTAAATATTCCTCAAGAAAAACCCAAAAATATTTTTTCATAATACAACAGATTTTAAAATGGTAGCTTGATCTCTCTGAAATTTAAGTGTTGAAGGAATACTATTTAGCAATTTCAATAGAAAGGCATTATAAAACAATATAATCCATTTCAGGTTTTTAGAGTATGTAAAAGTAGAGCTTATTTTTATATTCATCTAACTCAGTACAACACCCATGAATATATTTTTGCTGTTCAGACCTCTAATTAAAACTTGAAACTCCCAACACAATCTAAAATATCCAAGAACACAAAAAAATCCTTTCTTCACTATAGCAGCACAACTTTAAGCTCTCCTAAATGTGGAGTATAATTTAAATGCTAGTCCCTTTAAAGTGTTTATATCCTCCTTCCTCCAAAAAACTGATGAATGTTG